>NW_006499824.1:681814-698569 GCF_000471905.2 Amborella trichopoda
GATTATAGTATACAGGTTAAATAAGTTACATTCGAAAAATCTAGAATCCTAAAAATTCTTCTAGATTGGGTTTTGCCCGAGGGAATAAAAGGATAATACGCTAGCTTGGGAGCATGAATTCTTTTGGCTATATGAGCTAGATATAATGGGGTCTATAATGGATACACATTATTTTTATTTAATATTTTCAAGAAAATAATATTTACAACAAATTTATAATATATAATGGAGCATATTTACCAAATATAAAAGAGAGGATATAGTGGGATTTATGTACTCTTTCCTTTCAAAGTTCAATCACTAAGAGGGGTACATTGTCCGACATGCCCGTTGTAAGGAACCTTGACTTGTTCTCAATTGCGCTTTGTTGCAGTGAATCCCTAACTACAACAAACCCAATTGAAACCAATTTACCAATTACCAAAAAACCAATTTTAAGAAAAATCTGGCAACATCCATGGGCAATTGGCAAGCAGTTAGTTTTGTTACCATTGGGTAAATACAATGGTTACTTCATAACCGCTAGAGAACCAATGATTCTCATTTCCACTGCTATCATTCTAACCTCTATTGTCGATTCCATCGCCAACAGAATTGCTGATGAAACCACTCGAAATAGGGCACAAGAGTAGCCAGAGTTTTACTCAAACCTTTGATCTTAATCTCTAAAAAAGCTCGCCCTCACAGGATCTATTTTATATCTCTACAAAACGAGCTTTCAAAATCCCACTTAAAGTGGCTTTCATATGATTAAAATTCCCTTTGACAATAAAAGATATACCCATAAGGGCGATTTTGGTTCATCAACCCAACAATCTCCAAGACACTAACCATGACAATGATCAAAACTGACACTAGGTTGTATACAACACTTTAGACACATTGGCCCTTCCATCATTAAATTTTGAATATTAGCTGAAATGTTTTTTATAAGGTGTTTCTTTCCTTACATCCTTTTGTGAAAGCCCCAAACATTTTATTCACCTTGCCGAATTTTCCTAGGTCTTGTTTTGTTCCAGTAAGATCTTTCATTACCAAACCTTGAACCCTTTTAACGAGATTTTTCTTTCTCCATAACCACATTTATCTTTTCATTTATAATTTTACTCTCTAATAACTTGTACAAGTTTCTTTCTTGGACTCCCTTGAGCCTCCTTTAAAACTTTGAATACTCCACCTTGCTTGATAAATTTGTAAAAAAAAGTGACATCAAACTCTAATTCAAATATGGCAGATTACTTATATCTTCAAGAGTTCGAATGATGCATCAGATTTACTTGTGCGAGCTAGCTCATTTTAATCGTTTTGCTTATTGAATTGTTTTGATGCTAAACCGCTCTCATGTGACTTATATACATCAAACCACCATATATATGGCCATATATGATGTATTGATCCACTATCAAGAACCTAACTTTGATAGTCTATGGGATTACATCCTACCGTCAACACATCATCTTCAACATATTTAGATGTTGATTCATGAACTTGGTGAGCCCATTCTTGGCTTTACCTTGTTAGTAATTTTGGTTTTAAAAATGCTCAAGTACAATAACTTTGGTTTTATTGTTCTTTCCTAAAATGCTTTAGTAGAGAGAGGAAGATGTGGGTTTGAGTCCCACATTGAAGATGAGAGATTTTATTGGGCTATATTTAAGAACACACATTCCCATATAATATATTCTAAGTAGAAGGAGAGAGAAGGCACATGTGCGGAGCACTCGAAAGGTATGACGCACACGTGTGCGTGCATGTTTATGGGCGAGGGTGTGAGTGCTGGGGTGCTTGATGGTGCACACATGAGGCTCCCTTCGCATGAGTACGTGTGTGGGTCGGGCTCGTTATCTTTTTGTGAGTCCGACTAGTAGGGAGATCCAACAGTCATCTAGCCATTGATGCGTATGGAACATCTAACGGTCATCTAGCCGTTGATGAGATGGAGGCTTGTAACAACAACCATCAAGTGCATGTAACTTGTAGCTGTTGGGTGGTGCATGTAGTCACCACAACATTAAATGTGCAACCTCTTGGTGCTCTACAATACGGGCCCTCCTACTCATACGAGTTAGACACTTTAGAATAATTTTTGAGTCTTTCAACATCACACCATGCTTTGCAATTCAAGCAAACAAACCAGTAGGCTAAACTCTATCTTTCTACTTGATTTTCTCTTTTTCCCTCTCTAATACATCAAGACTCTGGTGTCTAGTGTGTGGGTTCCAAGCTTGGGTGCATAGAGCTTAAGAACATTATCAAAGACCTATTTGTTTTCTTGTATCCTGATGACAAACTGCCCATTGTATGTACATCAAATACTATATCGAAGGGGGATAAATATCGTCTTGAGATAGTGCTTCTGCGTGCCCAAAAACAAAAAGAGTTCGACCTTTCATTTTTACATATCGTATCATTTTCTGCCCTCATTTTACCCAACCAAACTCAAACATACCTTGTCGTTCCATTTTATAGAAACAAAATATTACAATTGTAGAATATTACAGGAAAAAAAAGTGCATATTGCCATTGTAGAAGATAGGAAAGTGTAAATTGCCATTATAGAAGATAGAAAAGTATATATTGCATTTAACAAGATAAGAAAATGCATACTACACCATTGTATTACCATTATATATACAATGAAAGAACCACCATAACCAGTGTTGGGCATAATTATTTTCTAAAAGAGTTCTTCTCTCTCTCTAAAATTCTTTTTGGTATCAGAGCGATCATCGACACCAATCCTTAGCTTCCATGGTAGTTGTTCCTCTATTCAAGGTAAGTCTCTCTCTCTCTCTCTCTCTCTCAATACTAAACTCTCCCTTCCATTTAATATCCCATTTTTTTTTTTTCACTACATGTTTCTCAACTTTATTGCAAACCATCTAAAGACGTCATCTTGCAAACCTTATTTGCAAACTTGCAAACCCTTTCCATTCTCTCTCTGTACTTATTTGGAAACTTTGCAAATTTGTTTCCCTGATATCCAACTCTCTCCCTCCATTGCTTTTTCTCTAAGATATCATCCTCCCTCCATCAAGCCATGTTATATTTTATCTATAATAATCATATCATCCAATCTTCTTTTTTATATACCCAATTTTTCCAAAAGACAAAAAAATCTAAATCCGCTCTCTCTTGCCCTCACATCAAATATCTCTTCGTTCTAATGGACGCTTTATCTTCATCAAACAAAGATCCATACCCCTCCACCCTCAATATAGGAAATTTTGTACCTATTAAATTGAAAGAGAACAACTACTTGTTATGGGAAACCCAAATTGTGTCTTTAATTGAGAGTCAAGAACTTTTTGGATTCTTTAATGATGATTGCCCCCCACCAAGTCAAAAGATTTACTCTCTTGATGGTACGAGTGAAATTGAAACCTTGACTACAAATCATGATTAAAGTCCAACAGGCAGGCCATTATTAGAAGAGTGTCCTAGCCTTGTTGTTAGCCTCAAGACTTTTGCAGATGTTTGGAAATGCCTTAAGAATGCCTATGCAGGTAATTCTCAAGCTAGGGAGTTTCAACTTACCCAGCAATTCCAACTCTATAAGAAAAGGAATTCAACCTTATCAGAGTATATATGCAAATTTAATAGTACTTGTGATGATTTGGCAGCCATTGGAAAACCTGTACCAGATAAAAATAAATGTATTTTGACTTCTTAATGGATTTGGTTCAAAATATGAGATTTTTGCTACCACTATGCTTAAACCTCTTATTCTTTCATATTATGAAATCATACCTATTCTTCAAAGCCAGGAGATTAGAAATCAGCCCCATATCCTGGAAGAACACTTAGATCCAAATCGGAATATGGATTTTGTTGGACAACAAAAATATTTTGTGTCAAACAAAGGTAACCGAAATTACAGAGGTAGATGGAGAAACAATTTTGCTGGTCAACAGTTCTTCAACTCTTGAGGTGAGTATGTTCAAACTAGCTAGATCAGTAATGTGGACTATGGGGTGCTGAAGAAAAATCAAGAAAGTGGTGTTACACTTCCTATGTGACATATGGATCAAGGCTTCCAACAAGATTTTCAGATACAACAATCATCAGATACCTTGAGAAAAGTGTCAAATTTGTGGGAAATTTGGACATAGTGCATTGAAGTGTTTGTATCGATTGAACCAAACCTACTAAGCAGAAGATACTCCTCAAGCCCTTGCTTCAATGACTATAGTTGATTGACAAGACTCAGAATGGTTCTCGGACACAGGTGCCTCCACTCATATGATAGGAGATCTAGGGAAATTGCAAAATTTTTATCCTTATAGTGGTACAAATATGGTTATAGTTGGGAATGATGAACAATTAACTATTTCACCTGTTGGTGATACAAATATTGATATTTTGAAAATTTAATGTTTCTATGTTCTTTTGGTACCTGAAATGAAAAAGAACTTGTTATTTGTTAGTCAATTTACGACATATTTTCCTTGTATTTTTGAGTTATCGTCAAATGATTTTCTGATTAAGGAATGAGCACAGGGAGAACACTGGCCAGTGCAAGTAGATAGGGATGATTGTATGCACCTGAAGTAGTGAAACAAGCTTTACTTTCTAATCAAACTAGAAGAACATTAGAAGATGTGTGGCATCAACATCTTAGACATCCTGAAAGTAAAGTTGGTCGCTATTTAGAATCTAAATAGTTGACTAATGTTGATGCATGGAATAAATCTCATTCTGTCTGTGTTAATTATCAGATAGAAAAAAGTTGTAAGCTTCCCTTTAGTGGTGCTGGTAAAACCTGTACTGAACCTCTCTTTAAGATTCGTTCGGATTTATGGAGCCTTGCTCCAATTTTTTCTAAGTAGATTTATCGATTTTATGTGGTGTTTGTTGATGATTATACTCGTTTTACTTGGATTTATCTTTTGAACAAAAAATTTGAATTTTTAGCTGCATTTATGAAATTTCATCTTATGGTTGAAAGGAGATTTGATAAAAAAATTCGACTTTTTCAATGTGATGGAGGTGGTAAATTTGATAAGAAAGAATTTATTGATAATCTTTATGACAATGGAATCATGCAACAATTAGCATGTTCGAGAACCCCTGAGCAAAATGGAATAGTTGAAAGGAAACATAAAAATATTGTCGAATTGGGCTTTACAATGATATTTCATGCTAGAGTTCCTATATATTTTTAGGTTGAAGCCTTTCATATTATAGTATTTGTTATCAATAGAATTCCCTCTACCAATTTAAAAATGGATTTACCATACTAACTATTGTTTGGATGCTTACCAGACTACTCATCACTTCAAGTATTTGGTTGTCGGTGTCTTCTATATCTTTGAGACTATACTACAAACAAATTTAGTCCCCGTTCTCTTCCTTGTGTATTCTTGAACTATAATATCCAGCATAAAGTCTACAAATGTCTACATCCACCCACAGGACGAGTCTATATCTTTAGACATGTTGTATTTGATGAAAATGTTATCCTTATATAAACCCCAATTCTTTGTTTGATAATGCTCAGGTTCGGGAGGAACTATCCTCTTATGTAGAATGGTCAGAGTGTTATGAGCCTGACATACATACTCATTCCTATTCTGATTCATCACCTCTATATAGACCACCCATACAGGACATCCTTGATGTATCTAGTCCCTTGGGACCTACTTTTCCCATCAACAATGATAGCTCTCCAATTTCACATATAGAAGAAGATGTCACCACTACAATAATAATACAAGATGTCTAGGATGATACAACACCCAATCATGGTACTGAAAATGTTGCCACGCAAGAAACCAACCAATCTAATTTTTTACCAGCCCCTAAGCATCATCGTCATCACATGCTTACAAGAACTCAAGATGGTACTCGAAGACCTTGGGTTCTCCCATCCATGGCAACAATCTCAAGTGTTTGTTTTTTTGAAGCTATCCCTTCTAAACCTAAATCCATCAAGTCTGCCTTGGGTCATCCAGGTTGGTATTATATGATGGAAGAGGAAATTGAAGCCCTACAAGTTAATTCATGTTAGTTCCACGTCTTCCAGATATAAATGTTGTTGATTGTCGTTGGGTCTATAAAACTAAATTAAAGTCGGATGGTAGCCTTGAGAGAGTTAAGGCCAGACTAGTTGATAAAGTATGTAATCATATTGCTGGAATTGATTTCTATAAAACATTCAATTCTGTTATTAAACCTGCTAGTATTTGGATTGTGCTCACCATAGCTACAGTGCACCACTGGCCTTTCAGACAACTTGATGTGAAAAATACGTTCTTGCATAGCTTTTTTAAAGAACTTGTATTTATGAAGCAACCTCATGGATTTGTGAGCTCAAAAGATCCAACTCATGTATGCAAATTAAAGAGAGCGTTATATGGTCTTAAGCAAGCACATCGGGCCTGGTTTAATCGATTTAGCACATATTTATTATCATTGGGGTTTAATTGCAGGATCACTAATTCATCTCTATTTGTTTCTCACACTATTGAAAGTACTACTATCCTTTTCCTTTATGTTGATGCTATCATTGTTACTAGTAACAATTCAGATATTTTAAACTGGTTCATTTCCCAATGTAGAAGGAAATTTGCAATGAAAGATCTTAGACTTCTTCACTACTTTCTAAATTGTATGAATATGAAATTTGGTTCGTGCCATCTTCTCATTGGGGCGCATCTATAAAAAATATTAAAAACAATTTTTTGATAAAATATAATAACCAAAACACCCCTTGAATCTTTTAGGGGTATTTTGGTCATTTTATTTTATTGAAAATATTTTCTTTTATATTTTTCGCTAGTGCGAGTTTACTAGAGGAATGGATGTCCAAAATTTGGTGTCAAAATAGTTTTTAGAAAAAAATTAAAAATAAAATAGAGTAGAGACGTGACATTGTGAATGGGGCAATCTTAGCCCTCTATTCAGAATGGACGATTAGATAAGGGAGAGGATAGAACTTCTATGTTGCAGGGAAAGCATAGAAATCTTGCCCTTGTCTAATTACCAAACCAGTTAGATCAATGAAAATTATTCATAACAATTACATATTGCAAAAAGTATCCTAAATAAACATAAAAAAAATGAGGTTTTTCCAAAATCGAATTCTTGTTGGATTAGACTGAACCAGTTTGGAGTCCAATAGGTGGCCCAACTAGTTGAACCTACTAAGCCGGTCCGGTTTTGATGACACTTAGGGAAACATATTGATCACTTGGTTATGTGCACCAAGGTTTATGATACACCTCACTTTTACGTTCTTCATCACCAAACACTACTGGTGTATGGTATTCTTACCATGTATTTGTTTGAAGTTTTGTAATGGTGCAGGTCCTGCGTGACTTCACTTGCCACAGGGGTTTCTCAACCGACTAGGCTTACATATGGACCTGAAGAAGGGTATGTATTATCTAAAGCAAAGTAAAAGAAAAAGGGAAATTTATCAAAGAGCAATTGTTTTATGGGTATGTATTATCTAAAGTAAAGTAAAAGAAAAAGGGAAATTTATCAAAGAGCAATTGATTTATGCGGACTGGACCGTATTTGTACAATATGCGATCCAGAGGTATAAAGCATCCATCTTAAAGATGATGCAAATAGGTGGTTCATCTAAAACAATTGTAACTAATGGTCCAACTGTTTTTTAATATAATTATTATTTTTAGTTTTAAAATTTTATTTATTTTTTATATTCATGATCTCCATCTTAAAGATTATATATTATCTAAACATTGGGATCAAATTATATTTAAAAAATATATCTATTGCCAGGCCCACATTTCTACAATATGAGGGCTGGCCGCATGCTAACCGTGTCCTTTATCAAAAGACCTGTTAAGAGATGAGCTAATTAATACTTTGCATACTATTTCAACTCATGAAAAGTTCTTAGAATGCCTTTGATTAATCTAAAGGTAAAAATGATGCAAATAAAAAATGAAATAATGGATGAAATAATTTGTAGTCCGTAGGATCATTGATTATTTGGTCTCTCAGGGTATATCTGATGAAAGTTCTTACACTAACTTTCACACCTTGTGGTCCTTTTTTTTTTCCTGATTAGATTTTGAATTCTAGGAAACTTGGATTGGATATTCTATCAGAATCAACATGGATCATTGTCTTGCTTGAATAAATTTTTATTTATTTTAATAATAGAGCTGAATAATATGATTTTAGAATGTGGGGTCAATCAGGTCGCCACTGCACGAGTGTTCACCCAGGTACACCCATTCTTTGTCCAAAAATAAAACATCTGATAGAGCCCAAGCATACCAATTTGTTTTAGATGGAAAATTAGACTCCTATGACAAACAAAGTACACAGTAGATTACCTTTTCATTTTATATGGTATTTTTGGGGTCTCATTGAGTTGCAGTAGAATTCAATTAGGGAAGATATATATATATTTTTTGGTAATTTGCAGAGTTAGCTTTTTTTTTTTAAAAGGTGTCAGTGAGTGGGTGGTGTTAACAGGATTGAAAACTACAACGTGGTAACTAGGTATGAGGGTGCTACTCCACAACCCAATCCTTTCCTAAGGAAGAAGTTTACATAAGGCTGTAACCTTATACTATAGAAGTAAGGTGCACCTAAAAATCCTATAAGAAATATTGTTCCAACGTTGGAAAATATTCCAATTGATCATTTCAACCTCAATATGAATGAATATATAGGAAAAAAAATTTCAAGTCCAAAAGAGAGTGCATCTTGTAACAAGTTATTTAGATCGTCTATTTTCAAAAATTTTGATTGTCTATAAATCTACTTGATCTACATGGGTTTTAAAATTTTAAATTTCATAATAAAGTTTGAATATAAATTTTGAAGCTATCAAAAAGTTTATGAAACCAAAACTACATATTCTTGCAAAATTTAAAGGTATGCCTCAGTATAAAGTGGACACTTTATACAAACCTCACCCTTTAATTCGACATCTATTATATATGTTATCCATGGCAATGTATAATATTACTTTTACACAATATTTAACTAAAGAGAATGATAATTCAAAATAAATAAAGTAACAAAAACAAAAGACCAGAAAAAAAGGATTATAGATGAAAATTTATAATATTTTATTAAAAACTAGGTTGTTCTTCATGTTTTGATAATGGTGCAGGGGAGGACTACGTTGTATACATAGGAAAGTGCTGCTGGAGGCACTTGGGGAGGACTTGAAGCCGGGTACGATTCGTTTTTGTTGCCATGTGGCATCAAACCAAACACTTCCCGATGCATCTCAAGCAGTCCACTAGGAGGATGGCACTACCATCAAACCCAAGGTTCGAGACCATTCTCTTATTTATTTATTTATTTTTTTTTGTAAAATAGTTCGGTGTCAATTTTGTATAAGAGACACCTCAAAAAACCTATAGAAAACGATTGCTTTGATAATTAAAAACGGTCAAATTTATCATTTGAATATCGAGAAGTATGGATATAAAAAAGAGAAAGTATATAATGAGACTATTATCTTTGGTACGAAGTGATCACAATTAATCTTGACAATTAGATGAGAAATTGGATGACTGCATTTATTTCATAACCAAGGTCAAAGTTCAAAAGAAATTTTCTTGAACTTTGTCATACATCCAAGCTATCACATTTCACATTAGATGGTTATAAATAATTGTGACATTCCTATAACAAAAATAACTGGTGCCATTGTATAAAATCCTTATAAAAAAACTAAAAAGAAATTTAGTTTTGAAAATAGTGGCTTGGATGGCATTATCTAGATCATTTAATTTTAAAAAACTTTAATTGTTCATAGATTTGTTCGATCTGTATAATTTTTGAACCTTTAAATTACAATAATTAGGGAGAACGATAATTTTTTGTATAATCGTAAGGCTTTGCAGCACCGAAACTTTATCTTTCATCATAGTTTTGAGGTGCGCTTTACTTCAATAGTTCAAGAAGAACAAATCTCAGCCTTTTCCTTTTTCATACTTTCAGAGGCTAATGTTCCGCATATGCAGCCCTGAAGGAAAAAGGTTACCATGCGTGAAAGAGAATATGTTTATTGTCTTGTTTAAGATAACTTGGTTTTCTTCGATCTTTGCCCTTGCATGTTCTAATTTATCAGGATGGCATAGTTTTACTCGTCTATTTAAGGTTAATTAGCTTGTTTGTGCCACTTCGATAAACAAGTGCCAACCGATATTTCTTGTTAACCGCATAATTATGATAAAATCCCTTGAATACATCATCTGGGTCTTATCCCAATTATTTGGGGCCCGTTGAAAATATGAGAACCCAAAATTTTTATAAACTTAATATAGTTATGAAACTGAATAGGATTTCGATATTTTGGTATACGGTTCTAGTAGGTTGTGACGGGATCCACTCGGTGGTGGCACAATGGCTCGGCTTGCTTGAACCGGTTCACTCCGGCCGATCTGCGGTCCGAGGAATTGCCTTTTACGACAATGGACATGGTCTCCCCCGACATGTCCAACAATTCTTAGGCTGTGGCATGAGGGTTGGTTTCATTGATTTATTGGTTCACAACAAACAAGGCGCGCCCACAAGTTAAATAAACCATTACTATGAACCCGTATATTGATGAACCGAACCCCTGGTTTCGTATTGCCTGGTCGTAATTGTGTGATTCGTGTTCCAAAAACTAGCATCCGGCTCTAATTATCTGATTTCCTATTTGCTTGGTCTTGATTTTTGTTATTAACGAGTTGGATTGGGCGATACCTAATCATTTTTATTTTATTGAAGTGAACTTGAAAGCTTGGAGACAATCGATTCCAAAATTTTTATCCTGCCAGCCTCATTATCTGGCCCGACTTAGGGTGTTTTACATTTTGGGCAGGAGATTTTCATGCCACTGACTTACATTGATGAAAGGAAACGTCATGTGGCCATATTCCATCATTTTGTAGGTTTTATGTTAGGGTACTCATACATGTGAGTATTTACTTAATGGTGCGGTTTGTATCGAGCAGATTCTCTAAACAATCAAAGTAAAGCATACCTTCAAATAGTGTTGAAAAATGTGTTTTCAATACTGAAAATCTTTGTGATAGACTTTAAATAAAAGTTTCATCTTTAATTATAAAATTTAAAGCTTAAAAAATAGTGTAGATCGAACAGATCTATAAAAACTTGAAAATCTTGGAAATCTAGGAAATTGAACATCAAAAAATGTGTTACAAGATGCATTATTTCCAACTTGAAATCCATTTTTTTTTCTAATGTCTATGTATCTTGATGTCGAGATGATCAATTTGAGGATATTTGAGCATCAAAACAACATCTCCTAATGCAATTTTTGAGGTGGGCTCGAGTTTGATTGTTTAGAGCCTCGACTATATATAAACCTTTTCCTTTACTCAATATTTTGGATATTTAATACTTTTACTCCGTAATGTAATAACTTTTTGTTTAAAGGTATTTAAGTAATTATTCATGGGCAAAGTAGAAATTCATGATATAAAGAATACCATTTATTAACTGTCGTGGAATATGACATTATCATGACATCATCACATGGAGCAATTATTACATCTTAACAACTAATAAATGCCATTAGTTTATTAAAAAAATATCCATCATACTCTTCTAATGACAAAAAATACTTTTACTAAAAAATATTTTTATTACAAAACAAAGACATGTGAGTATAAAAAAAAGTTTGAATACATTAAGGGAATACTCATAGGCATGAGGACCTTTACACAATCGTATAAGTAATGGAGAGAAAATGTTATATATATATGGTATTCCATATGTATTTGAGCCAAATTTTTTGTACCTTGTGTACAAAGAGAAGTCCTAAGTTTAGCCATTTATGCATTTTCCAGAGGCAGAGATCAAGGAAACCCAGAGTCAGTCCGCAAAGACGCAATGGCAAGGTTGGGGGAAAACTTCCCATCAAAATTCTTGGAGATAATTGCAAATACAGATCTCTCCACACTCACACTGGCACCCTTGAAGTTTAGGTGGCCATGGGACTTAATCTTTAGACCTGCGAGCCGAGCCAATCTCACGGTCCCGGGCGATGCCATGCACCCTATGACACGGGACCTAGCTCAAGGTGGGTGCTCTGCCTTAGAGGATGCTGTTGTATTGGGAAGACACTTGGGGGGAGTTTTTCTGAAGAAACATAAATTTGAAGGAAAAGAAGTGGAAGTTAGTTTCAAGAACTATGTTAAAGAGAGAAAGTGGAGGGCAGCTGGTTTAATACTTGGGTCTCTTTTGTCTAGGTGGGTTCAAGGGGATGATGGATGGTGGTTGGTGAAAGCTATAAGGCATAAGGTGTTTTATGGGCTTCTTTACAGTAAACTTTTCAATGTCATTGATTATGACTGTAGGGTGTTGCCAGCACCTCCCTCTTACTTAAAAAGTGGTTTGGAGAGACAAACTGAAGCTGTTGAATTTTAGTTTAGAGGGCCAGATTTCGCCTTTTATGTGTGTTTGGACAACTTACAACTTTATGGATTGGATAATTGTAATAATGACCACGTGGTTTGAAAGTATATCCCATGTAATATAAGAGACTTCTTGCTTTTATAATGCGGTTAGTAATATAATACATATTCTAAGAAATAATGAGGATGCATTTTTTCTCTAACCAGTATCTTGAAGTGGTATTGCCATTGTTTTGACCGTGTTTGAATGATTGACTCAGGCCGAGTACTTGGCCTAGGCCCGACCTGAGTTAGGCCCAAGCCCAAAAGTACTACAAGAAATCCAAAGAATTAAAGTAAAATTAAACAAATCACATCTAAATGGGGTTAAAAAACTAGAAAAAAATGGATTTTGAAAAAATCAATTTGGGATCGGTATTTTAAAAATAATCCAAAAAGACGGGGAAATCGAAAAACAAGTATTAATGGCCAAAAATACTTTTCAATATTTACCGAAATGACATAAAACATAAAAAAATAGATTAGAAATAAATTCATTATTTTTTAAATTTTCATAATTTCTTGTGAGTTTTTTTTTTTTTTAAGATCCCCAAGTTAGACATCCAACTTAGGTATACTCGGCTTGCCCAAGTAATCGAACACCCGTTTTGACAAGATTTTTCGTATGTCAGATTGTTTTTTTTTTTTCAATTGAACTTGATCCTAAAACAATACCCTGACCATTATTGATAACGATCAAATAGAAGATATAGATAAAGAGTCAGAGAATCACAACTTAAACATTTAAGAAAGCCTAATACTCCTTATAGCTGTCGTCCTTATATTTCCTCTTCAATATTTTCCTTCTCCACAATGATTGTGCTAATCTTGTGTATTATACAGTGCCTAATATATCTTTCAGCTTACAAATCATGCACATTAGCACGATTTTTGTGGCACATGAGAAGCATTCTCATATAAAGACCATGGGTAGGGGTGGCAATAAGCCGGGTAGCCTGGCCCGGTCAGGTCCTAAAAAGCTAAGGCATGAGCAATTTAGCCCGAGGGATGGGCCTAGGCCAGATCAAGACAGGCCCGACTAGGCCTTTATTTATTTATTTATTTAATCTTTTTTACATTATTTTCTTTTAATTTTATCTAGTGCGGCCCAAATAGGCAGAACCAAGCCTGGGCCAGCCCTCAAGGTTATAGGGCCGTACGGGCTAGCTCGGCCCAACCCTCCCTGTTGCCGGCCCTAAACATAATAAGTTCAATCTCTATTATTCATTAGCTTCTCATGATCATGCATCAGACCCTTCATTGTGTTAGTGCAATTCGTTATTGGATTGCTACTATCTAAGGGTTGCAATGGGCGGGCCAGCCTTGGCCCTGGCACAACCCTAGACCCCATAGGGCCGGCCTAGGCTCAGCCGACAAGGGCCCTAGCCCAGCCGTCGGGCCACAATTTGTTGCCTAGGACCCACTTTTTAAGGCCTAGGCCGACTCGGCCACCTGGCCCATTGTCAACCCTACTATTATCTAGTACGACTAATACTACATGGGTGCGATTTGTATAGAGCTGAGGCTCTAAACAATTAGAGTAAAACACACATTCAAATAGTGTCGAGAAATGTGGTTTCAATACTGGAAGTCTTTGTGATAGCCTTAAAATATATTGTAATTTTAATTAAAAAATTTAAAGTTTATTGAGTAGATCTATGAAAATTTGAAAATCTTGAAAGTTGACAGTCCAGCTACAAGATAAACTTTTTTTTAAAACATGAAATTCATGTCCATGTTGATGTCAAGATGATCAAGACATTCGAGGATAAAAAAACAACCTCATCTATTGAAATTTTTGAGGTGGCTCTAATTTGATTGGTTTGAGCCTCGACTCTGTATAAACTTTTTCCATACTAAATAGAGATATTATCATATTTAGTTACAAGACATGGAGTGCTCAGACCTCACCCATCTCAGCGAATGATTGGTCATAACGCTTGTCATTAAGCATGCTAAAGATTTAATTAGGTTTACTTTAGTTCAAATTAAGCGCCATATTATGGGCTTATTAGGCAGTGTCAACGAGTGTATAATGGTTTCCCTGCCACGTAAGAACATCTTAAATGGTCCGCACAAATGAAATACGAAATATTGCATAAGAACCGGAAATAATTTGTGGTATTACTACATGGTCAAATGTTTTTTCCAATTTTAAGGATAGGTCTTTTTTGTATTTTTTAGTTCTAATTTTGCCCCATTCAATCTTGCAATATTGAATTGTTTTTTTTTTGTTATTATTTTTGTGAATTCTAGGGCAATTTGACGCCTCATATATCAACCCACTCCATTTCTGAGGTAGCTCAATATTAGAAACATCGGACCATCATATGCTTATTTTTAATTTTATTTTTGAAGTAAGAACCAGTCGAAAGCTAGAAAGATTGTAATGTATTTAAAAATAAAAAATAGAACGATATGCTATCTCCAAAATCAAACCGCCCCTTGCGTCGCTACTCCATCTCAAACTTCAGCGCGAGAGAGAATGATACGATGGGTTGACCCCAACTATCAGCATCATGTCCATGCCCATGCCCATGTCCATGCCCTGTGCGGTCTGAAATTGATATGAAGTGTTGGCTCCCCCCCCCCCAAAGAAATAGTTTGAGAAGGAAGAGCAGGGGGTTCTCTCACCCAGGTTGGAGTTCGGGTGATCACTTCGTCAACAAGCGGCAATCTGATGTTTGATGTTGGAGATATCGATTTTTTTTTAATTTATTCTTTTAGATTTAAACATATTTTAAAAGTTCCAACTCATTCATACTTAAAAAAAGAAATTTTTTTTTGAAATGGGCCATTTTGAAGTTTCTACTGTCAGGCCGCCACAGAAATAAACTAGTCTAATATCTGCTGGGGCATTGGACTGCCCTAGAAATAACAAAAATAGAAATAACACAAATAAAAGGAAAGTGTGATTTTTGCAATATTGAATCAATGGAAAAATTGATATAAAAAACAACCAAAAAAAAAAGGGACATGGGACAAAATTGGAAAAAGCTTTTTACCTTACGGTAATTTGGCAAATTATTTTTTATCCGTCTGTAAGTCTTCCAAGCAAATATCTTCGTGGGAAATATTTCATGGCTGGCGACACAACATTATGTAGCGTGGCTACCAGTTGGTACCCATTTGACTAATCAAGATAGCACCCTCGAGCTACGTGATGAAGTCTCCGACTTCATTTTCACCAAATGGGCGGGGAGCCTAAATCACCACTGGCTTATCTTTTGTTTTTAGAGAAATATATATGTATATCCTATTTTGGTATATCATTACCCAACAGATCCAAAGTTTTAAAAGATTTTTGATGCAGAAAAATAATAAATAAAAAAATAAAATAAAAATGATTGAGAGATTATATTCTCTATCTAGGTTTGCAAGGGAATCCACCTTAAGATCTTTTCACAAGATCAAAATACTATCTTTTTTTTTTTTTCAAACACTGTCTCTACAAATAATGGACCTCTTCACTTTAAATATAGGGAAAATTGCATATAACCCCTAACTTTCTAGACAGCCTCCCCTCAGCCAATCTTTTTATCGTAACTTTTACCCCAAAATGAACATTTTTAGCAAATACCCCCAAGTAAAAGAGGCATCATTTTCTTGACAAAAATGCCATTATCCGTACATGATGGTGTCACATCCCGTAGGGTGCTCAATGACTAGAAAGAATGTCGGACCGAGTCGACAATATGCAGGACCGAGTGCACATTGTTACACAATAATTGCCTGACCAAATGGGGACATTGTCGGACCGCATTTTGGGCCTATTGCTGGACCGCATGAGCATATTGCCAGACCGCATGAGCCTATTGCCAGGCCCCTCTTTGGTTGTGCCGGACCACGAGCCTATTGCCGGATTGCTCTTTGACAGTGCCATACCGCTTTGGGATATTGTTGGACCGCTCGTTTATATTGCCGGACCACCTTTTTGTGTGTGTTATGGAAAAAGTTAAGTCGTCAGTGTTAGAAGAGAGATATAGCCTTTTGGTCCTACAAACTATGACTTTTTGACTTGGGGGTATTTGATAGAGAATTTTGTTTTGGGGTAAAAGTTGCGATAAACAAAATGGTTAAGGAGAGGATGTAAAGAAAACAGAGTCAAGGGATTTATTTTAATTTTATTTTGTTTTTTGTTTTTTGTTTTGTAATTTTCCCTTAAATATAAACTAAAAACACAATAATAAAAATTAAATAAAAATAAAACTTAAATTCCATCTCCCCTTATCTCTTAAAAACAAGTCTAAGATATCTTAACCAAACTCAACCATATTAATCCCTATATATATATATATATATATATATATATATATATATATATATATATACTACTTAAACTTAAAAAAAC
>NW_006499824.1:698753-722761 GCF_000471905.2 Amborella trichopoda
TATTTTAAAAATTTAAAAAATGGTTAAAAATCAAGTAGATCTAAAAACATATGAAATGTAGAAAATGGACGGTGTAGATAATATGTTGTAAAATGCACTATTTCTGAGACTTAAAATCGTTTTATTTTTCATATTCATACATCTCGATGTCGAGATGATCAATCAAAGGGTTTTTCATCATTAGGACTACCCTTTTCGATGGATTTTTGAGGGGGCATCCGTAGTTCTACATTATAAGGTAACATCCTTATATAAACTTTTTCCAACTTCAAATTCTACCCCTTAAATCTCTACAAATAAAAAAGCAAGAATAACTTTAAAGAAAACTAGAAATTCAAATGAAATATTTTTTATGTCTTGGAAAATATAAAAATAAAAAGTTAAAAATTAATATTTATTTGGATCATTCTTCTGGGGTTGAGACATGCTCGACCTTGAGCTTACGTCCTTCTAAGGCTAATTGAATATTTGGTGATGTAGGCCTACTATTTTTCTCAGTACTTTGTCTTTAATAAACCAAATACTTTGTACGCAACTTGAAGTAGAACATTGGGATATTGAGCTTAATCTTGATTTCTTTTTTAAGCTTCTCATGTAACTTTGGAAGATCGATCTTGCTATCAATATTTGGTGGATTTTCATTAGATCGTGGTTCCTGTACCGCAATTTCGTTGTTATAAATAGGATTGACATCTGAATAGATTGTAGAGGTAGTTTTTCTATCTAAAGTAAAAGGTGGCGCCATATTTATATGATTTTGAGCACTATCTTCTCGAGGAATAATATTATCTAACAATTACAACCGTTGATTTATTTCATGAACTCTGCTTTAAACATTTTCCATGACTTTGGTTAAATTTTCTAAAACTTGTCTCATGCGAATATTCATAGCAGGATTGACTTTCGGTGGCATTACAATAACATGATATTCTTTGATTTGATACCAACAAATTCATTGAAAAATACAATAAATAAAAAATAAAATAAAAATAGTTGAGAAATTATACCTTCTTTCTACTAGGGAGGCCATCACAAGATCAAAACAATATCTTTTTTCCGATCACTTTCGTTACAAAGAAGGGACCTGTTCCCTTTTAATACAAATTAAGACGAGTAATAATAAAAATAAAAAAATAAAAAACTAAACTTTATCTCTCCCTTTTATCTTAAAAACATGTCTAACATATCATGTCCAATTCAACCATGATTTTTTTTAAGAAAAACTTAACTTTCAATTCTACCCTTAAATCTTTATAACTAAAAAAAGATAAAAATAACCCTAAATAAAATTAAAATTCTAAATAAAATATTTTTTAATTCCTAAAAAATAGAAAAATAAAAATTTAGTTATTTTTTTATTTGCATAAGTTTCTATGGCCCAAATATCCTACAATACATATCTTTTAAACCCCTAACCCATATTATAAAGAGAGAGGGGTTTAGAAAGAAATAGATGGAAGTGTCTTTTTTAACTTTGTTTGAGCCAAAAAAAAGACGTGGTCAAATTAGGTAAACTCAGTCCTGCTGGGTGTCAAACAAACATTTCCTTGAGTTTTGAGCAGAGGCTGAGCACATGGTCGGTCTAACTTAATTTCATCTCTATTCTTTAATCGTGCCCTTCAATCTCTAATTTCTATCTCAAAGAACTTATCGTGTGGTTGCGATTAGATGATGAGATTTTGTAATTCAGTGGAGAAAATACGTCCTTACCCGTTTTTTTGAAGTGGATTAGTTGGGTGTTAGTGGTGGGAATAAAAATCATGGGGACCAGGATGTAGGATGTGGGGTGCTACCACCACGATCCTAACCCCTTTCCCTGCAAGATGGAATTAGACTATCAATTCGGCTATCCTGTATCATATTTCTTTCCAATACAGCTTAAGATATGGAACTATACAACTTTTTTTTATTGTTGAATTCGGAACCAGCTGAAATAACGAGAAGGTACTGGTTTTTATTTTTTATTTTTTTGGTCAACTTTGATAGTAGGGCAGTGTCTTTTAATGTAGGGCACTTGAGACCGGTTGGAGGTCCCTATCACTAATTGTGGTATTAGACCACAATAAAGACCGAATATGAGATCTCAGACCACCACAGCGACGGTCCGAGGTTGGGGACCTCGAGCCACCACCACATGGAGCTCAGTCCTGTGAGCAGTCCGACGTCCTTATCCTGGACATACACTAATGTAGTATCATACCACGTTTCTTAACTGGACCGGTATTCTGGAAATTAAAGAGAGAGCGATAGAGAAGAAAAAAACTAAGAAAAAAGAGAAATATAATAGGATCTCATTCTTTGACTTCAAATCAATGCCATCTCAATGCACCTCAGCACATTACATTATACCCATATCTATAATCAACAAATAAACTCTCAAGTGTATAATTATCTATATATTTACATATTGCAAACTTAAATATGTTTAGGGTAAAAGTAATAGCTATTCACAAGTGTTCTTCCCTGAAAACACTAAACCTTGTCGAGCGACAAACTCAATGAATACTTGAAAGAATCAATGGCGATGCACTATCACCCTCTATGTGAAGCCAGGTGAGCCGAAATCTCTCTGAAAACCAGCATCCTCGCCCTGTTAATGGTGAGCAAGCAGAGGCACAAGTGCTCCATCAACTCCTCAGCTTGCTGCCTGAAACCCCACTCACTTTTCCTCAGCTGCTTCACCACCTCAATCAAAGCCCACCTCTCCTCCCTCCTATCCAAACAGAACGCAATCAACCCCTTCTCATGCTCAATTTCATCTATCAGTCTCGCCACGAGGCGCTCTACAGTGTCGAAATCTGCGTTCAAAATATACGCACCCTTAGTCGCCGTGTCCAATTGTCCAGACAGGCCCATATCCTTTGCCCTGCTCTTTTTTTTTGGAAGTAGAGGCACACCACTCAGTAATAGAGGCCCGGCCACGACACCAACAAAGCAATGCACCGCGAGTGCGAGTGCAAGGGCTGCCAGTGCGCCCGAGGCCAACATTGCGCACCACCCTGCTACCTGCTTGCCAGCTGCCAGGAGCCTGGCACGGCGGGCTAGTTTTCTGCGTGCTCTACGTAAAATGTTGTGTACGGTTGCTTGGTGGTGGTGTATGGCGGAGAGGCGGTCACGAATGGTGTCAAAGGGGTTGGGCAGATGTATGAAAAGCTCAAGTGCATCTAGCACAGGAATGGATTGTTCGGCCGGGAGATGTAGGGCATGGAGTAGGAGGCGGCAGTCCAAGCGAGCTTGGGCAAGGCTTTGGAGAAGCACAACACATGTGTCAGAGGCCTCGGCGCTAGTTGTGAAGTACGACGCAACTAATTCGCAAAGGCGCGGTTTTTTGGCAAAGCATTTGTGGTTTAGCATGGTGGTTATGGTATCTTGGCTTGGTTCTAGGAGGAGATGGGTGTAAGATGGTGGTGGCTGAGGTGTTGGTAGTGGAGGATAGGGGGGAGGTTGTTTCATTGGTGGTGGAGACGAGGCCTGGATTTGTTGGTGGTGGAGGTGGAGGTGGAGGTCGGCTTTGTTGAAGAAGTCGGTGTAGGAGTGAGTGCGAAGAGCTTTGGAGAACTCCTCATTTACATTGAGGGTAGGGCGTGTGGTTGTGTTTCTCTTCTCTGCAAGTGAGAATCAGGTTAGGGCAATGAGAAAGGAAAAAAACACAAATATTTAAATGAAAAATAATATATGGTCCTGGCCGACCACCTAATTTGGTGGTCTTGCCCTAAAACTTATTTAAGGAAATATATACTTTGTATATTGTACATGTATGTTGTATACTTTCAAACCGTTTGCAATTATTACAAGGAGGTCACAATCACTCTTAGCCATTAGATGCCAAATTGAATGGCTTGGAGTATATTATAACGTTCAATTTTTTTTTCCTTCAATTTTGAGTCTAATCAATGGTACATTTACAACCATGAATTTAAGTTCTAATGGATAAAAGTGATTATGATATCCTTGTACTAAAAGTGAATGGTTTCTTTCCATATTTTACTAAAAGTGAATGGTTTCTTTACATATTTTTCCATACTGAACTCCATTTCATCTCTACTTAGGTGAGTTTGAGATGGAAATTTTTCCAATCGTCCGTTGTCATTGATGTAATGCTGAAAAGGTGTAGCTTACTGTTTTGATACTACAACTAATTGGACTTTGTAAACACTTATTATTTACCCTAAACGAGATTTTTCAAGCTTATGTTTTGCATTTAGTAGGATTTAAAGGTCTTACATGGGTGGTAAATGTGGGTTAAATTTTATTGGAAAACTTATTGGCAAATACCCGAAGGGAACATTCACCGTCCAACTCCAAACAGGATACAAAGTGGAATTTTAACAACCGACATCCATCCAAGAATGGTAAATTTAGATTATATGCATCATTATTCAGTAAAGGGTGTTGAACAATAAAATTAAAAAAAATTAATCATAATGATTAGAAATATTCTTTAGAAGATTTTGTCAGTTTTCAATGCTATTTGGGCACTTTCATATTTTTCCTTTTTTTAAATAAAATATATGTGGTATATTGAAGTTATAAATACTGTATCTTTTATAGCTTTTCATTAGTCTTCTAAGGATTCTATTAATCCATTTAAATTTTTTTTTTTAAAGAGATTTTAAGAGAATTGTTACCCTTTTTTGTACTTTTTTTTTTGAGGTGTACCTAGAGATGTGTACTCATGCATAAACCCTCATGCTTCTAAAAAGAGACAGTTTCATGAAATCTTAACAAGGATCAATTGAATTCCAGTGTTAACTTAAACAAAGTCATTGATCCTTGAGGCAGTCGATGGATAGCTGTGGTACACAAAGCTCTTATCTTATTATTATTATTATTTCGCATAAAAGATGAGATCCCTTCATGTCATTTGGTGCCCCACTAGACAGGTACTTGATTATCATGCAATAGCAAAACATATAATTTTGTCACCTTGACAACTACTTTCTCTGCTAGTTTTCATATTCCTGGAAACTTAAGATCAGCAAGATCTCAAATTATAATATTTTAGGGATTCATCTTTACAATTTGAAAAACAAGGGGATGTTTGTTACTGCCTTGTTAATACGTAAAGGAAAACCTTTATATAAGGTTGCAACAGTAATCCATACCATTCATTTTAATACCATTCATTTTAATTATGCGGTGTAGATATATAATTATCTTAGACGTGTTATATATATTATTGTCTTAAAACGTGTAATTATTTCAAAAGATGCACCAAATCTATGCTACCCAATTAAAATGGTCGGTGTGGATTACAATAACTTTAAATCTACCATTAAGGTTGTAACCTTACACAAACAACACCCATACATAAATAAATACGATATAAATATTAAGAAGAGGAAAATTCAAAAAATAAATGTATATTTTTTAAAAAATCTAAAGTAACGTTTGAAAAAGACGGACTTGGGTTTCGATTCTGGACATGTTAAGGTTCCAATAAGCTCAATAAGTTGTCAAATTCGAGTAACTCAGGCGATTCTGAATCAGACTCGCCTAGATCTAAGGGAGCAAGAAGAAATAGTACGACAGCATAATATATACCTTGATTAAACAAGGAGCTTGGTTTGGATGCCCTGAGCTTCCCCCACATCTTCATCTCGCTAAACCTGTGTCTGCAAATTGCAACAAGATTTATGGACCCAAAAACACACACACTCTACTTGTCGTTGAGGCAACTCCCTATAAGTCTCTCTCAATTAGAACACAGCGATATGTGTCCCTATGGTCACTCCAAAATATAGCATATAATGGGGCCGAGAGAGATTAGATGCTCTTAAAGATAGGTATAGATCACACCTCCTAATCGACACGTCCTCACTTTTAAAAAATCTCACCGAGAATTGGGCATCACGCCACCAATTTTTCAACAGGTTCTCTTTAGCCACAAATATTTTGCTAAAAAGAACAGAGAGAAAATTAGAGAGAAAGAGAGGGCTAGAGAGAGAGAGAAAGTTAGAGAGAGGGGGCAAGAAAGAGAAAGTTAGAGTGAGGGGAGAGAGAGTGCAAGAGATAAGTTAGAGAGAGGAGGCTTGAGAGAGAAAATTAGAGAGAGAAAGAGATGGAGAACTCCAACTAGTTTGCAAGCTTCACACAAGGGATACTTCAAACATTCCGGTTCTCCAGCAAACCTGTTTCCCATTGATTCTTATATATGCCTTCCCCAAAAGGGAAAAAGTGGGGAGAGAATGAGGAGAGAGAAAATGGTAGAGAGAGAAAATTGTTATGAAAAGGTGGTGGGATTCTTCTGGTAGTGCAGTTAAGGGGAGAGTGAAGCTTCTCAATAAGAGATGAGAAAAGAAGAAACGTTTAACAAACCCGGGTTTCCTGGCTCTAACTGACCCATGTCACAATTTATTGGTCGCCACTGGGACTCTTTGGGCCCCTCATTTGAGGGGGAAAAGAGGCTGTTATCTGACGTGGCATCTGATGACGACCCCAGAGATGAGTGAATTGCTGTGCAAGAAACCATGAGAAGAGAGAAACTCATGGGCACTTCTGCACACCCAATCTAAAATAAAATATAATTATGTACGGACACAAATATTAAATTATAAATTATTTTAATATTATATAAAAGGTCGGACAATCTGAATAAAAAAAAAAAAAAAAAAAATTTCTTCTAAAAGTGCCTCTCAATCTGAGGATACTATCCTTGGTCAGCATTTTAATATTTTTTTTTTTTTTGAAATTTTTAGATAGTAGAGTTGTGCTTTAATATTTAAGGTAGTGACTAGATTGAACCAACCTTCTGTTGTGATTTTCAAAGTGGTTTGAGATTGACATCTTTGGACCGCAAAGACTTACTCTGTTAAGAATTCGAGTTGCCCATTCTCGCACCGCATTCTTTGGTACAATTCGAGGTTGGCATCTTTGGACAGTATTTGTTCATTTATTTGCTAAAAAATAAAGGGGTATGAGGATGCTAACCTTAGACTGCTTTCTGAATTAGGCACTACCCCTCACATTAGCGTACTGCCCTGTTAATGAAAAAAACCTAAAAGAACAAAAAAATCCGAAAAGCGGTCAGACGTTGGCATCCTTGCAATTTTGAAAAAAATAAAAATACATGTTGACCAATCTTTTTAATAATTTTTATCCAAAATTTGTACTTTCTTATTTTTTGTGCCCATATTTAAATTAGTCAAAAAAAATCTAAGAGAGAATACTCATCAATATTGCCATATAGAGAGAGAAACAAAGAATGACAAGCTCATGGGGCACTTAAGTACTCCATGTCTAGAGAGAGGGGGGACATTAAAAGTAGTGTTTGGCAGCAAGCCCGAATACCCTACGTTTTTTTATGCGTTCAATCATTTTAGGAAAGATTGAAAAGTATTTTGGCTGAATACTTAGTTTTATATTTTTTTTTGTTTTTAGATTATTTTTAAGATTCATAAATTAATTTTTCAAAATATATGTTTTTACTGTTTTTTTACTTCATTTAGATGTGTTTTGTTTAATTTTGCTTTAAATAAATATATATATATATAAATATATATTTTTTTATTTTTTATTTTTTTTTCTAAATTTTTTGAACATTTTTTAACTTGAACATTACCTGGCCCAACTAGGACCAAGTTACTCGGACTTGGGCAGAGTACTCAGCCCGAGTTGAACCATGGAAATGTAGATAGAGAATGATCACCCAACTTTGTCTTGCAAAAATCTAGAGAGAGGAAGTGAACCCCAAATTTCGACTTGCTATTCTGAATATTTCATCCGTGAGGAGCTCAACTAATGATCAGATAAGTCTTACCCAAGATTTTTTGTTGCTTTTTTTTTGACCCACACAATGCCCATTCATCACTCTCTCTCCCTAAAACCGGATCCCTGATCCTGCCCTCGCACACTTTTTTGCTATATCGATGCAACGCTCACGCGTACACGCATGTAAATAACAGGAAAACCTCTCACTACCCCAGCCTCTCTCCCTCTAAAACGTCTCACTTGCTTTGTCTCTCTCTAAAACATCTCACTAGCCCGGACTCTCTCTCTAGGATCAGGCTTGTGCTTTGCCCAAGGGTTTGGTGAATAGAGATGCACGCGCTACGTGCAATACGCGTGACTTCCCATTATGCCCATGCACATAGGTAGCATGCATCACATTCACATGGGACTGCTTCGTTCTTCTAATCTGGAATACAGGGAGGGCTCTTATATTAGTAATTGGGATAGGATGGTGATTATAATTGGGCTTACTAATTAAATCATGGAAGTGGACGTGTACGTTATAGGTTGCCATCATTAATGATGACACACTTGTGGTGCATGTTATTTAACGCACCATATTCTTTGCGTTAGGGGTGGCAACGGGTCGGGTCTGGGTGGACTCGTATCCAAACCCAAATAGTATGTAGGTCCATGTTTTGGATTTGGATCTGATCCATCGGGTCCAAAAGTTGTACCCTATACCTATACCCATTGGGTATTAGGTCTATCTCGTCGGATCCAGGTTCAGGTTGGGTTCATTGATATCCTTACTATGAACTTTTTTTTTTTTTACCATTATATACTCATATTATTGGTAACAAGGTCCCACCATTAGATTTCAAGTGGTCTGATTTGTCGTTTAATAGCAAAAGATAACTACAAGTTCTTATTATATAAAATCCATAATATACCCAAACAAATAAGGTTTAAAGTATTTTATCTCCAACAATTTACGGGTACAGGGCAAGTCCAACCGGTCCAGGGTTTGGACTTGGATTCAATCTATCAAATCCAAATATTGGATCCATACCCGGATCCATCGGGTGTACTTGGTGGGTCCCGGGTCAGATCCAGATCCATTGCCATCCCTATTTCCATGAAGTCCTTATTTTCCATACACCATTTAAGTTCGTTTGGCTTTTGGTGGTCATGAGTGAGGAGATGCATTAGGGCCTAAAAAAAACTAGGTGAAGAGAGAGAGGGACAGAGGGGGAGAGAGGGGAAGAGAGAGTATTTTGTAGGGATGGAAAGCGTGTCCTGCATGTAATTGAGATAAAATTAAAGTAACTCCGACACGTAAAGATTTCATAGACACCCGAATATTCGTGGTGTTAAAGCTGAGAAAGTTATGAATTATGATAAGGTCGGTGACAAGGAGACCCTAAAATTCAGAGAAAGAGTAATGATAATGGATTAGGAGCAATCTTTTTGGTCCAAATCAATTTGACAATTAAGCTTGTGATAGACTATTGCGCCCCCAACATATGTTGCCACTTTCATTGGTTTCACATGAAAGTTACTCCCTTGTATGATTAGGTGCAGGACTTTTTCACATCAATTGCCTGCGAATTACTGTGAAAAAAAGCGCGGTGATTAATTGGTGTAAAAAATACGTTTGGACCAATTGATGTGAAAAAACTCTCGCATCTAATCGCATGAGGAAGTTTTTTCCACATCAAAATACTTAATAGAAATTTTTTATGCATACGAAACGTGCCCATACAATTACATAGAAGTTCGACACTAAAATTTGCTCGAAAAAACGCTTGTTTAAATGGGAAAAATTAAAATGAGAGTGAGTAATGATCAAATCTTCCCAACTGTAAAGCGTAAACCACACTTTGTCATAAGTCTTAAATTGGAATCTACGAATACTTATCTCTAATCCGCCAGCTAGCATTCATACATCCCAAAGCCGCGTAAGGAAGTAGGACTTGTCGCAGGGCTCATGACTAATGCCTAACAAGAGAGTGGGGGGGGGGGGGGGATGGCAAATCAATGTACAAATGGGCCTTGCGTTACAAAACTTTGATGCCCCATCCCCAAGCCACCTACAAACCCATAGGGTAAGGTTTGTGTGAGGTGCCCTACTTATACAGTAGAAATAAGGTGCACCTCTAATATTTTTTGGAGGAAGTAGTTTCAATGTCAGAAACTTAATGACGGCTTGAAAATCTATTTTCATCCCTAGTTATAAAATTTGAAATTTTAGAAACGATATCGATCGAGCAGACTTATAAAGACTTGGAAATCTTGAAAATAGACGGTTGAGATAAAATTCGTATAGATGGAGCAGATTTATAAACATTTGGAAATCTTGAAAATAGATGGTTCAGATAATTTGTTACTAGATAAATTAATTTTAGGGCCTGAAATTCTTTTTTCTTCAGATCCGTGCATCTTGAGTTTGAGATTATCAAATTGGAAGGCTTACCGACCTTAGAACACTCTTCTAGAAGATTTTGGAGGTGCACCGTGCTTCAGTAGTCTAAAGTTGACAACTCATATCAACTTTTTCCAGCCTATTATCATTTTTACGGAAATTCTTAATCAAGTCTAGTTGGCATGTATACCGCGCTTCCGTGATAGTACATTTATTTAGTTTCTTCTAGGGCTGGTCATGGTACACGTGCTTCTTCAATCCAAACAAAATGAAGGAAAATTGTTTATATGCGTTCCAAAAAGTATAAAGCATCCATTTTGAAGATGAATGCAAGTAGTTGTTTCATCTAAAAATAATGGAAACTAAAGGTCCAAATATTTTTTTGCTAGAATTATTATTTCTATTTTAAAAATTTACTTATTTTTTCATATTCATGATCTCCATGTTAGAGATTACATGTTCTTAGAAATTAAGTCCAAAAATCATCTCAAAAATAAATTTATTAATAGGCCCACATTTTTACATATGCGGGCTTGGCCGTATAGAAACGGGTCCCAAAATGAATGAATATGCAGGAGAAGTATGTATAATTATAAATGTTCTTGGTGAGTAAGATTTAATTTAATTCATATTTGTTTCGTATGTATTAGTTGACAGAAAAGGGTAGGACCTGGACATTTTATGAGAGCCCTTTGTGGGAAGGTATCTTTTTGAATAAACCGATAATTGGGAGGTACACAGATTCGTTGATCGGCGGGTTATTAGATGTCATTTTGGCTTCAAAAATGGTTAGGGACAGGCCTATGAGGGTACGGTATCCTGTGCAAGGGTTACACATCCATTGGCTATAGTAAGTGAGGTGACTTAACTTGTGGGATCAAGTGGATTTTGAATATTTGGTGTACTTATAATATAGTTCTTGATGTGGTAATCACCCAATTCATTGGGATGCTATAGGAGTTGGAAGGTGTTTATCTTTTCCCATGAGGCTGAAGGGTGATGGCTTGTTTTTGGTTATGTCAGCACATTGGTTGTTGTTTAATTATTGCATTAGATGGGCTTGGCCTATTCTCCATAATGTTCAAACTTGCCATGCAGGGTAAGACTTTCGTAGTTGACAGCCTATAAAAAAAAAAAACCAGGTAAACTATTGGTAAATATTTGATTCATGTGTAAATGAAATGAGGGAATGGGAGATCACTTGTCTCTCTGTTTCTCATATTTGGGAGTTGGCTTTTCTCAGGATGGGGGTTTCTTTGATGTTACCAAGAGGCCACAGGGAAATGTACCCATATTGCCTAAGACAGGGATGACAATTTGAAAAGTATTTCCCGTGGCTATATTATGGGAGGTTTTAAAGAAAAGGAATATAAGAACTTTTGATACCATTCTTTTCAATGGGGGATATGATTAAAAGTAAAATCTTGCGTACATTGTGGAGCTGGCTTTTTGTTTCAAAAGAAGGACGGGTTATTTTGAAAGTAGATATATCTTAATTTGGTGAGTTTAGTTAACCCGTGCATTCCAAAGCTTCGACCTAAAGGAAGATGGGGCTCCTTTTTTACTGGGGTATTTTAAACTCAACTTTGATGGGAGCTCAATTGGGAATTCACAGTCCATAAGAGTAGGATGAATGCTTTGAGACTAATGGAATTTTATGTTCTTCTAGATTGTGTGATGTATAAGGCCAAATCTGGTCGAGCTTAAAGAGTTTACAGGACAAGAAGATTCAAGATTTTTTTTATAGCAGTGGGGGGCAAATTGTTATTAGCTGGTGCAAGAATGAGCAAAGATTACCATGGAGTTTGCAATCCAACACATTGAATATCATGGATATTAGTGACTATATCGATATAGATTTTGCACATATTTATAGAGAAGCTAACTAAGGTGTTTCCGGGGTTTAACTATGTTTTGAGGAGTTGGTCTCTTTGATGCTGTTGTAGCTATCTTGCAAAAGTTTTTTATCAATAAAATTAGTAATATTTTGAAAAAAACAAAAAACAAAAAACAAAAAAAAGAAGGGACCAGGGCTAGTGACCTCGACAAGAGAAAGTTTAAAAGAGCATTTTGAAATCACCAGAGAGGCCACTAGCATCGTTGAATGACGAACAACCAAGATTTCATCCCAAATGTGCAACGGTGATTAAGGATACCAGATGCATATAAATATAGGGGTCAAACACCCTCTTTTGGAAGACTAGAACTCAAACTATCTTACCATACTTTGTGAGATTCAACCCAGACTCTGACTGACCCTATACGTCCCTGACTTGGTAGACTTAAATCTCAATCTAGGACACCTAAACTCAACGTCCAATACCTTCGAACCCTGACTACGATATACTCCCGAAGGGTTCGAGAAGGTCGATGCATCCATATTGCTTCTGAACCGGCACCGGCTCAGGGTGTTGAGCTTGGGGCTCAATTTCGAGGTACGCCCCTATTTCCATTCTCTTCATTTCATTTCGTCTATTTTTTAAATGCATCTTCTGACTCTCTCTTTTTTGGAACCCCATTTGGAAACCTCCGTGCCAGCTTCCAGTTTTGCCGTCTCAAAAGCCGGCATTGCCGTGAATATTGTCAAGGCAGTTTTATGGCCGCCTAAATCATAATTTATCGAGACCCATTCTCTACTGATCCCCTTTTCACGAGTTTACGGTTGAAAATGAGCCGAGGAGCGCAATCCTAATTGAAAATTTCAAAGTATAAACAAACTTCAGATGTTGTAAAGAAATCTTTAACAATTAAACTAGTAAAACCCCTTTAGAATATCGTTTTTTTCAAGTTCGTTTGATTTTATATTAACCCACAAATAAGAAAGATGATGTGTAGTTTTGGTTGACTTTGCGTGTGAGGATTTGACTACATGTCCATACCATGGTGACATCGATACCAGTATTGCACCCCATTGTGTCCAATAGTGTCTTTTTTTGTTTTTTTGGATAACTAGAATGGAGTGTTTTTTTTTGTTTTTGAAAACATCATTTTTCAATGAAAAATAATAAAAATTTTAACAGACTCAAACAATTTCCCATGTTTACATACGTCAATTTTGTAAACAAAATATCTTAGAATAAAATAATAAAAAATTCCCATGTTTACATGTGTCAATTTTGAAATTTCCAGTCTTCAAAAAGTATTTTATATTTATATTTTTATAATGCAAAAAAATTTAATCCTATTTTCAATTTTTAAATAGGGGTTGTTGTCCGTGTTTACAGAAGTTAATTTTGAAAATGCCCCGTGTTTTTTTTTTCAATGAAAAAGTAGTTCAGAATAAAGAATAAAATATATTCTTATTTTTAATAGTTTTTAACTTATTTTTATGGTGAAATTTTTTATGACTAAAATTTATATTTATGGAGCAACAATTTTTTATCTATCTATTTATTTATATATTATTATTTTTTGTTGATGCTTTGTTATTGTTATGACATATGAATTGTAGTTAGTGTTCGCAAAATCGAACCGGAACAGTTAATCGAACATGGACCTGGAAGCGGTTTAACCGGTCTAACCGGTAAACCAGCCAATTCAATTGCTCTAACTGGGTAAGTCTCGAGCGGTCAAAAAAGTGTTAAAACAAATAAAAAAGTACAAAAAAATCTACTAAAATATGAAAAACATATAAAAAATGATTAAAACAAAACACATTAAAAAGAAGTTGAAAATTAATGAAAAAATTGATTTTAACCCATTTTAAATTTTTCAAGGGCTATTTTTAAAATTTTCTAAAAAACATGGGAAAGTATAAAAGTGAGTATTAATGATCAATTTTTTTTTTAATCTTTACCATAATGTAATGAATATTTAAAAATGTATTAAACATCAAATTCTTTATTTTTGAGAATTTATATACATTTTTTTGATTTTTTTTTTTGAGAATTTATATACATTTTTTTGATTTTTTTTTAAAACACCGGTTGATCATCCTAACCGCCTAAAATCGAAACTGATCACTGGCCGGTTCTGATCTAACTGAGTGGTTAGCGGTTAGATCGGGCGATTTTGTGAACAATGATTGTAGTACATCTAAATACAAATGTGACGTGCAGACAATTTTCAGTATATGTGCTTATACTCATACATCTATATAGTGTATGGGTGTGTCATGTATAGATGACATTTTATTGTGGTCACATTTCTGATTCTCTAAATTCATGTCACAAATAGACACACATGCTCGTTTTTAAGGATAAACATGTTCAGGGACTAGGAGAGCCTCATGAGCGCACACTGTGAAAAATAGTAATATCAAATATTCCATGCTCCCATAAGAGCATACTTTTTATTTTGCTCCTTCCACTAATTCTTAATATAAAATTTTAGGGCCCCAATTTTTAGGGATGAATAGTATGCGCTTTAGTTTGAACCCTGCAATGCACTTGTGATGACAGGCTCGATGAGTAAATGGCGCATGCGTGACACCAACTAAAAGGGCGAAGTATCGTGGTAATATTGCGAGTTACCACTGTTTTGGGCCAAACACTTGCACGCAACAGGAAAAAACTGCTTTTTACAGCTGCATTGCGCACAATTGGAACGGTAGCTGCGTTACTCTAGGTGTTTCTTTTTTCAAAAGACCAAGTGTACTATGCTCCCATGAGATTATATTGTCCACTTGCTCCCTCGGTAAAAAAAAAAAAAAAAAAAAAAAAAGTAACCGAACTAGATATTTCTTAAAAGGAAAAAGTTTATATAGAGCCTAGGCTCTAAACAATCAAATTAGAGCCAACTTAAAAAATTTCACTAAAAGAGGTTGTTTTGATACCCAAATATTATCAAATTGATCATCTCGACATCAAGATGTATGGACATGAGAAAAAAATGGATGTCAAGTTTTGGGAATAGTGCATATTGTAACACATTTTTTGACTGTTTTCAACTTTTCATATATCTACTCGATCTACACTATTTTTGAAGTTTTAAATTTTATAATTAAAAATAAAAATATATTTTGAAGCAATTACAAAAATTTCCAATATAAAACCATATTTCTTGACACTATTTTAATGTGAGCTAAAATTTGAATGTTTAGAGCCTCGGCTCTATACAAACCGCACCCTTCTAAAAATATTGAGTTCCAATTATTTGCTTAAAAAAAAAGAAATTGATTTTGAGATTTTTCATACTTAGATGTAACTTTTCAAAAATTAGAAATTAAATATCTTGAGGCACTTTCAGCGTCCCATTAAAATTCGCTTTTTTGGAGGTTGATCACTGATTTCAAGCGAATCGTCCCCAAAATTTAGGGTCCCAAAATGCATCAAGGTTGGGTTTTATACGAAGGAGCACAACGAGAAAATGCACCCGTGGGAGCACATAACCTTTTATTTTTTTTAGTTTCTTAAATATATATTAAGAAATTTGTCAACTTTGGCGGCTCTTGATTTCTTCCATTATATGTCAATCAGATATAAATGAACCTCGTCGTCACCTCACAATCCAATTCAATCCATCTTTGAATTATTGGTGGTAATGAGAGAGACGAAAAGAGATTTTGTGCATGCATGGTGGTGGGGGGTACGTGTAATTGAGAAATTAATATTAGAGGCAAGGCGAACTTTGTTGTCTAAGTTTAAATGAAGGGTAATAAATCGAGGTGAAATATGTGAGTACCTAATTATACCTTGCTTTAGTGTTTTGCGATACAATTTGGGAGCATTTATAACACGAGCAATAAAAGGGAATGCAGTCCATATGCAGCATCAAACTTGAGAATCAATGGTGGATGCCATGCTTGTATTTGTATAGGCATGCTTGTTATTATATGTGTATGCCTTACTTTGGCATTCGGCTATTTTTTATTTTTTGGATAGCTAAAAGATTTCCTCCCTAGGGAGCATACTATTCATTTCCTCCTTCGGGCAATACGCATGCTAGGGATACATTTTAAATTTCAAAATTTGGGGATGTCATCTCTACAACCCATGGAATAATCTCAGCATTTTTGTTTATTTATCTTATTTATTTATTTATTTTTTTCTCTAGACTCTCTGTGTAGAAAAATACTAATGCCTCAAGACTGAGTAGAGCTGTTCAATTTTGGAAGGGGCAGATCTAAGTGTCAGAAACTCAAAATTCAACTTTTTTTCTTATGAAAAATAATCATCTACTAAGTGTTATATCTGTACTACATTATTAAACCTCAATTAAAGGGTGGACACATGCTGCGAGAATAAAAAGATAAAAAGCGACTCCACCGTTAGAGAGAATGTAGGGCACATGCCCTAGATAAAAAGAGTGTAGGGTGAATAATTTATGGTATATTTGTATTTCATAAACAAAGAAAATACGATTTTGATAGGAAAGAAAGAGATGTGATTTATCTCTTTTTACTTGATTTTTTTCTCTCTCACGTCTCTCTTGTAGAGACAATAGAGGGAGGTTTTTCAATAGAGAAAGAGAGATCAGAATAACCACAATTTAGGATGTCCCATGGCTTTCAAGACAATAGAGAGAGTTTAGCCAATAAGAGGAGAGATCATAATGAGCCACAAAATTAAGGATGTTGTAGGATTTTCATAAATTTTAGGAAAAAAACTGTATGATATATTTAAGATATAGGTAAAACAAAGTTAAGAAAGAGAAGAACTTTCCATAGAGATAAAAATATATCTTTCAATAGAGATGGTTTTCTTTCTCACTACAACTTACTTATTTTTAAGAAAACTTAGTTGCGTGACGAGAGTGTTTCCAACATGAAGAAACCAATTTTATAAGGAAAATTTGCGAAAAAAAAGTTTTTAGACGTATGACTTAATTAGTTACAAAATATTATATGATAGAGGCTTTTTTGGGGTAATTAAAGGATGGAGAGTTTATAGAGAGAAAATGATACGAGCCATATATACTCAAGTATCACCTTCCCATGGTTTAAGAGATCCAATTGACTAAACCTCAGCAAATCTTTTCTAATACGGATTTACTGTTTGCTATTAGTGTTTTGTTTCTCTTCTTAAGATTCTTTTTTTCGCAGCCATACCTTTCTATAATTGATCAAGAAGAGATTTTGGATAAAGATAAACATTGAGAAAAAGGCAAAGAGGCTAAAGAGAGAGAGAGAAAGTTAGTGCTTCTATCTGCGTACTTTTTCCATTTTCTTTTTCCTTTTTTCCCTCTCATTGTCCTCTATGTAGTATTTTATTATTTAATTTTTTTTCTTCATTTATTTTTATTTTTTTAAGTCTGCTCTAGAATTCTTTAGAGATTGCTTTATTTATTTATCTATTTTCATAAATTGTTTTATTTATTTTCATATTGTGCAGGAATTCATACTTAACTTATTGTGCTTGACAATGCTCATAGACATCTTTAATGGTATGTGAGTTTATTTATTTATTTATTTTTCTACTATCATCATATATTTATTATTTTTTAATTTTTATAGCTATCTCGATCATATTTATTAGTTATTTGTTTTTTAGGTATGAGTTTGTACTTTAAATTTTTCATTTTCTATTATAATTTTTTCTTTGATTCCTTTGGATTGCTTTAGCATTTCATAAAATATAAATATTATTATTTGAAGTTCCTTTTCTTTGTTAGATAGAAGATGTGTGATGGAACATGTAGATCTTCATCCTCAATAATGGAAGAGGCAAGAAGTTATTCTCTCAAGTTATTTTACTGAATATTTTTAATTCTTTATGTGATTTAATTTCAAAATACACATCAAAATAAAAGTAAACATGAGATAGAATAATTGAAAAAGGGTAAAATATTATTAGGTGTATTTCCATAAACTATTTTTTTTTCTTATATCTAGGTTACTACATGTTTTATTAGCTCTCATTATATTTTTCATCATGCAATGCACGTAAATCTACCGGTGGTTCCCAAAATTTTAGACTCAAAAAGTAAACCTAGCCAGTTGTTTTGACTAATAGAGTAGATGTGCAATATGCTCCCTATAGGAGCACACTTATACGCTCATTTGGTTAAAGATTCTACTACTCTTGGAAATATTGTAGGTCAAGGCCCTAGATTAAATCATCTTATGACCATCGTCCACCAAAAATGATAGAGGCAGTTTGGTTATTTTTAGCATGTGATTTATTTTTTATTTTTCTTTGTTGTAGGTGTGGTAATGGGTCAAATTGGATCTGGATCGACCTAGATTTGGACCCGATCCGAACCCAATTCGGTTCTAGGGTTTTGGACCTGGACCTAATCCATCGGTTCAAATGGTAAGCAAGAAACTTTGAACCGATGGATTAGAATCTAACAAAAAAAGTTTGAAATATATATATATATATAGAGGTTATTAGCAACCTTTTCTGCAACTGTTGATGGTAAAAAAGAATTTGTTTTGATCATAAGAAAGGTGGAAACGAAGGGTTCTTTGACTCTCTCTCTCCCCTCTTGTGTCGAATGGTAAGCAAGGGTTTGCTACTTAATTCATAAGTGGGGTATACACAAGGGATTATTTGAAAGAAAGAAGAGAGCCATCCCAAATTGTTTTACAAAATTGCTCTTTTTGTGGCGACATAGAGGACATGGTGGATGTTCTAGAAGCCTTTCATGGCAGACCACGGCGCTAAGAGGCATGCACATGCGCCTGGGAACAACCAACAACAATCTGGAGAGAAATGTTGTGTAGGTAATGGCTAGCATTCCTAGAGTAAGGTCGAAAGTAAGTTTGTGGTGGATACCAACCTGAAAACTAAGTCGTTGATCGTAGGTTCATTCTCCCCACCTTCTAATGATGGTTTTGGTTTGAGAGACTGGGCCAAGAGGGGATAGGACCTTTCCTATGTGCCGGTTGTTCTCCCTCTGCGGGGAAATAAGGTGATCTTCTTTCTCAAATCGGTGGAGGAAGTTAGGTTTGTGCTTTCTCTTTATAGATTTGTTAGAGTTCGAGGGAAACTCCTTTCTCTGGATTCTTGGAGTTCTTCTTCGCTTCATGGGTCTTTTGTTGTCAGGAAATGTTTTTGGGTGAGATTTTGGGGTAATCCATTTCATGCTTGGAACTTGGCCATCTTTCAAAAACTAGCAAATGTGTGGCACGTACTGTGATATTGATTGGGAAATACTCAAAGGGGGTTCTATAGATTTTATACGTGTTAAGCTGTGGTGTAACATGATACATGATCCTCTTCCTTCTAAGATTTCTCTTTAAGTGGGCCCTGATAGCTTTCTAATTGATGTAATCGTAGAAGAAGGAATCCAGAATGCTACGAGGTCAGAGGTGCCTGACGTGTGTGGTCAGGCGATAGATGGTGATGGGTGGACGGTCGTCAATCATAACAAAAAGAAAATTTGGAATCATGGTGGGGAGGCCAAGGTTCAGAAGGCCAATTCCAATTTCTATCCCCACTTTTTGAGGTTGAAGAACATACGTGGAGATTTTTTGGGATCAAAGCAGTTAAAATTCAAAAATATTTGGGTCTAGGTGGGCCGTTTCTCCAGCAACACTTTTGATTATCTTCTACCCCTCTGATTTATCCAAAAGCAGGGGAAAATGTCCTATTTTTAACAATGGTGATCCTTCATGTTCATCAAATCAGGGGTTTGCCACTCAAGGGTTTACTTTGAAGCCTTTAGAGGTTGTCGGCGATCCATCGGGCTCACTTGTCCATGTTCATTGTAAAATCTTGAAAGGGGCAGATAACCCTACCTTTTTTGGGAAGGGTGGACTTGAGGCTAGTCGTGGCGAAAAGGAAGCTATAGAAAAGGACATGCCGTCTTTCTCACTGGAGGATGAAGACATGGAAGCTAGAAAGGCGGATTTGGTGGTGGGTTGGTTCCATAACCCTCATCTTGCCCAGCCAGTTTTAGCTAAGAAGTGGAACGCTCAATCGTTTTTAGCCAAAAATTGGAGCTCTCTCTGGGCAAAGCAATTCCTGCTGGTGGTGTTTTTGTGGTGGAGTATTGCAGCGAAGATGAGAATCTCTCCCTTTCGCAGGGCAGCAAAGAAGAAGCATTCTCGGATTGTGGTTCAAGGTTCCATTGATCGCCTTGCTTTGGTGAACATTGATGAGGTTAAGCAGCCGAAACTGGTTGGATATGAGATGGAGGTGCCGAGATGTGGTGGACGAACCATTGGCAGTTGATGGTTTGGCGATGGTGGAGTCTGGATGGGAGCAGCCTATTGAGGTGGTCCCTCAGGTGATGCCTCCTTTCCTTTGTTTCGAACCAGTTGATGCAGATTGTGGTCAGGCTAACCCATCTGATGCTGTGATGGATGAGGTTTTGGGGGCTCCCTCAAACCCAAATAACTCTCAGACGATCGATGGTAGTGGTGGTGAAGAAAATGGAGGCAAGACAGATCCAATAGAGGCTATGGTGGATGATATGGGGTTATCTTTTGAGGTCCCTTTGGCTATAGTTTTACAAACAATAAAAAATAAAACAAAAAATAAAAAATAAACTGAAGACTGACAAAATTGCCAAAGAAAATGTGCTGAAAGAGTCGCTTTCTATGACCCAAAATAAAAAGTCCATGAAAAATTCAAATTAAAAGGAGAAATATCCGGTCATATTTTCAGCTCGACTAGCTACGATGAGTTATTAGCATCTTGAATGGGGCAGATAGTGGTTCCTTTTTGGAGGGGTCAGGTTCGACTTCTAATCCTTAATGTTTATACTTTCATGGAATGTTAGAGATCTAGGTGATCCCAGACATAGGAAATGATGTTAAGTTTTTAATTCAGAAGTTTAGGTCTGAAGTTGTTATTTTGCAAGAAACAAAGTCTGTAGCTCATTCTTTTGCTTTAGTTAAGGATATGTGAGACCATGATGCAGTCAAGTTTGTAAATGTTGATGCTATAGGGACTTCTGGTGGTTATGGGTTTTGTGGAACCCCCTAACTCTTCAATGTGTGGATGTTTTGAGGACTAATAGGTTTTTTGTAGTCTTTCTTCAAGGGCCTAATGGTGAATTTTCTTGGGGGCTTATTAATGTTTATGGTCTTGTTATTTCTGCACTTAAAGAATAGTTTCTAAGTTCTTTGGGTGATGTGTTATTGTCCCACAACATACATTTAAGTTTGAGTGGTGATTTTAATTTTATTCGTTGGCCATATGATACTTCTTTAAATATTTCGCTAAATTCCTCCATGAGAATATTTAATTCCTTTATTGAGTGATTCCAGATGTTTGATTTGTCTATTGTGGGTGCTAAATTTACTTGGTCCAATAATAGCATGATGAATCTGGTCATGTCGAAATTGGATCGATTTATGGATATACATGAGTGGATGGAAGCTTTCCCACTAGCATCTGTGAAGGCTTGACCTAGATTATCTTCTGATTATATTCCTTTTTTTCTTAATACGAAGTTAATCTGTGGTGGGAAAAAGCCTTTTAGAATGGAGTTGGGATGGTTGGATGAATTGGAGGTGGTGGATTTAATCAAGGCTACTTGGGAAAATTCAATCACCTTTGTTTCAATGGAATTTTAGCTGCGAAAAAAGTTACTCCTCATTAAGAAAAATTTGTTAGTATGGAGAACTGAAAATGGGTTTTCTCTTAAAAACAAGATTGACAAGACTCTCCTCGATATTCAAATGTGAGATCAGAATGTTCAGCAGTCTGATCTTTTGTCTGAGGAGGATCTAGTTTTTATAAGTTTGTTGATGTCCTATTTGGCAGAATTTTCTAGGCTTGAAGAAATCTATTGTAAACAGAGGTCTCGGGTTAAATGGCTTAATGAAAGGGACCGTTATACTAAATGCTTTCATGCAGTGGCTAGTGCTCGTAGAAGGCAGAATGATATATCAGGCTTAGTTATCCCTGGGGTTGAAGAATGCGACAATTTGGAGTGGGAAAATAATATAGTTGCTCATTTTCGAAAAGCTTTCTCTTAGGAGGTTCCTTTCAAACCTAAATTAGATGATTTGTCCTTTATGTCTATCCCTGAGGCAGTTGCGGACAAACTTGAAATAGGGGTAACTGTGGAAGAATTAAAAAGTGCAGTTTTTAAACTTTCAGGTGATAAATCTCCGGGACCGGATGACTTCCTGTTATTCTTCTTTCATAAATTATGGCCAATAGTTAAGGTAGATTTATTAAATATGGTGAGAGAGTTAATGAATACGGGTGAATTGTTTAAGGGTGTCAATGCTACTTTTATAGCATTGATTCCGAAGAGATCTATGATATGTTCTCTCTCTGATATAAGGCCTATTAGTCTGCTCACCCGTCCTTACAAAATCATTGCCACAATTTTGGTAGAGAGATTGAAGTTGGTCATCCCTCTGCTTGTCTTTGATACCCAACCGACCTTTATTCAAGATAGGATGATCTCTGATACTGTGCTCAAGGCATAAGAATGTATCCATTCCAGGTTGTTAAGTAGGGAACCAGGGGTGGTAATCAAGTTGGATATGGAGAAAACCTATGATAGAGTGGAGTGGTGTATTAAAAAATATGGGTTTCAGATCTAAGTGGAGAAGTTGGATTTTTGGGTGTCTGTCGACGGCGTATTTTTACTTTGGAGAGATATTTATGCATTCAAACAAGTGGTTGATCGTAAAGTTAGATGGTTACTTGGGTAGGCGGCTTCTATCTCCTTCTAGTACCATAAGTAGTTAGGAGATGTGCCCTTAAAATATGCTTATTTGCTTCTTTATGAGAATGTTAGCATTCCCCAAGCATCTGTTGTAGATTTAGTGGAAATATGAAATGATAAGGTTTAATGGAATATCACATTTCCTTATGATAGAATTCATAGCTATTTATATCAATCTCTAATCAATATGTACAAGGATATTGAGCCGATGTATATCAGGCAACATAATGAGGATAAGATTATTTGGGAAATTGAAAAAGATGGCCAGTTCACAATTAAGTTGGTTTACAGTCTTTTTTTTCACGATAGAGTTCGATGGAATCTCCCAAAGATTTTGAAGATTTAGAAGTGGCCTATTCCTCATAAAGTGAAAGTTTTTATATAGTTAACAGTTCAAGATACGATCCTCACAGTTGATAATTTCATTAAGAGTGGGAAGATAATTACGAATGTGTGCCTTATGTGTAAGGCGGATGGGGAGATTGGGGCGCATTTATTTATTCACTGCTCGTTCATCTCCAAAATTTGGTGGTGGTGTCTTAAGATGTTAGGAATAATTTAACGTTGCCCCAACATATTGTGGATTTGATTGTTCAAATGGATGTTTTCTTACCGCAAATTGGTGGAGATATTTGGATGATACTGCCGGGGGGAGCAGGGGGGGGAGGGGTGATACTTTGGGAGGTGTGGTTGGAGAGGAATCGAAGGACCTTTGAAGGGGTGGTTTGGAGCTTTGGAAGGGTTTTGAACAATATCAAGTTGTCTTGGTTATCAGTGTCAAAAGTAGGCAAAGGAATCTCTAAGATAGATGTGATGATTAATCAGAATAATCTTTTTCAATTAGATGTGCCTAGAAGCAGACCAAGTGCACGGTGGAGGCCACCTGACCAAGGGTTACTAAAGCTGAACTTTGATGACAGTTCTTTAGGTAACCCAAGCCCGATAGGATTTTGGGGGAGTGATACGTAATTGGCAAGAAAATGTGGTAGTGGCTTATGCTAGTCCATGAGGTGTTACTATAACAAACCATACTGAGTTATTTGCTATCTTACATGGTTTGAAGATTTTGGTGGCTAGAAATTTTGATGGTAGCTATAACATTGAAAGGGATTCAATAAATGTGATTAAGTGGTGTTAGAAAGATCAACAGTTCCCGTGGCAACTAAAACTAAATAGGTTTGCAAAGTTTCAATCTGTTGTCTGTTCTTACATGTTCCTTAACTCATGTGTATAGGGAGACAAATGATTTGGCTGATTTATTGGCTAAGAGGGGAGTGGAAATGGAGTTTGCATTGATCTTTGTTTAGTAGAAGCTTTGATGTAATTTGTTTTATCTTCAATAAAGATTGAATTTGTCAATATATATATATATATATATATATATAATAAAGAAAAG
>NW_006499824.1:732958-758434 GCF_000471905.2 Amborella trichopoda
TTAGTTTAGGTAAGTAGTAAGTACGACGTCCTACTACTACGTTAGGTAGGTAGTCGCTACTCCGTACTTTACGTTAGGTACGACACTCTCCACATCGTCTCTCTCTCTCTCTCTCTCTCTCTCTCTCTCTCAACTAGACATTCACCACCTCTTCAACCTCCACACCCCTGATCCAATGGACCGATCTACCAAGACACGTCCCTCTCCCTCTCTAAGTTCATGAAAACATTCGTTGACTTCACAATGAGTGGACTCTTTCTCTATCCTCAGAAAGCACAACAACAACAAAATTCCACATGTCCATCTCAACATCGCTTGCTAGCAGTTGGGGACCTCCATGACGATCTCCAAAAGGGCCAAACAAGCTCTGAAAATGGCTAAATTTTTTGATAAAAACGATCACTAGATTGCAGGAAACTCCATGGTTGTGAAGCTTGGTGATATCCTTGACAGCAGAGGAGGAGAAGAGCTAAAGCTCCTTTAATTTTTAGAAAAACTCAAGCAAAACGCAAAGAAATCAAATGGGAAGTTGTTGATTTTACAGGGAAACCATGAAAGCTTGAATTTACAAAGGGGTTTCAAGTATGTTATAAAAGCTGGCCTTCATGAATTCAAGAATTGGGGTGACTGGTTTTTTATAGGAATTCAAATGAAAAACCTTTGTAAATGATTTGGAAAAGCAAATTAACATTTTAATGGAGTACACAAAAATCACTCATTCGGAATTAGGGTTAGAATAGCTGCTTTGAGTACTGGAGGCTCAATTTCCAAGCATTTTTTAATTGATAACCCTACTGTTTTAATGGTGAGTGGCTATGTTTTTGTTTATGGTGGGATCCTTCTTAAGGATGGAATTCCGGGAACGTAGGGATCGCAATCCTAAAATTCTGGTAGCAGGGATTTAATTTGTCCGGGAACCGCATCTACAATGCTACGGAATGTATTCCGTGGGATAGTGGGAGCAAGATCTGTGCGGTACCGAGAGCGAGCTCTGTTGTGAATGAGATCGAGAATCCAAAAACTAGGAACGAGCTCTCAAAAAGTTGGGACAGGGTTCCGGATGAGATCTTGGCTATGGAGTGCTGGAGCTGGGTTCCGGAGCAGGAGTGCCACCCTAGTTGGGTGCTCCCGGTAACTATGGTCCCTATCATAGCCATGCCGGACAGGTGGGGCAATTAGGAGAATAATAAAAAAGCCGCCTCACTTGGGATCGTTGTAATTTTCGTTAAAATTCGACCCATCCTGTAATAAAAGTCGAAAGATGGAGCCCTACATAATTTTTCCCAATAATTAAAACATGCCAAACTAGCTGGCTCCGAAGTATATCATTCTATGCTTGCCCAGGTAGGAACTTGTCTCATGCCAAAGTCATGTCTGACAGGCATGGTAGATGCTGCAGAAAACTCAAATGAGTTTTGTTCAAAAAAGTAGAATACTAGGAACTTGGGCGGTTGCCAAACTCGACGACTCCCCGAGTACAAAGTTTCAGACTCGGCAAGGAGCTGAGCCCGAGTAGCTAGGACAATCTAAAGGAATCGCCCGATTTTTCATACGCTTCTATTTCCATATGTTACCTCCTATCTCCATATGTTATTGGTTTGACCTTTGGGTTTTGGGTTGAAACTTAATGGCCAATGCTAGTACTACTCCTATCTGGAGCTCGACAACCCCAAGATGGGTTCATGCAGGCGACATTAGCCTTTCCCTTTTTGTACTTTCTTTTTCTATACCAAAATGGCCATTATACACTGATCTCATGGCCCAACATTGGGTCTAGATTTGCGTTAATAAAAGGCAAAAGATTTTCTACTATCCGGGGAGTGTACTATCTATTTACTCCCATGGATAAAATGCGTGCTGGGCATACTTTTTAGATCTCAATTTTTGGTGATGAATATCTATAATCCATAGAATAATCTCAGTAAAAAGAATTTTCAAATAAATTCGCTGCGTACTAGAACAAACCAATGCCTCAATATTGAATCGAGACCCTCCAACATTTGAAGCGCTAGATTTAAGTGTCACAAAACTAAAAATTCAAATTGTTTCTTTTAAAAATAATAATCTAGTAATTCTTCTTTGGTTCCCAAAAGTTTAGACAAAAGAAATCTCTTAAATAGGTGTTATGAGCAAGGGAGTATATGTATAATATGCTCCAGGTCTTGTCAAAACTGCAAACTTTGTTAAGCTTTTCCTGGAGGGTAGTCTCATTCTTCACTTCAGATGGAGGTACCTGGTTCATATGTCTTAGCTCATATGGTTTATGTTGTGGCTCGTCTTGCAGCTTCAGCCTGAAAGCCCTCTTGAGGTGTCAATGTTTAGCGTCTTCACGGGGGTTTGCCATGCCTAATCCATGTCGAGTAGACCCTGTTGTTGTGAGAATTCTTATTTCATGAGTCGTAGGAAGGGACTTATGTCACAAAAAATAGAGCCATTGTCAATCATTGCTCCTCGTATTTTTAGAATACCTATATCTACAGCTATTGCAATAGGTGTACGAATTGGAACTTGGTTGCAGGCTGGGATAGTGGTCACTGCTACACTAACTGTGTCCCTTTGCTGATTGTTGCATGGGCCTGAGTGGTTGTTGAAATACCGGTTGCCAACTCCACCTGAGGCTTGCAGTTCTATTCCTCCATGTTGTTTGAGCAAGCTTTCGACCTGGACCGCCTTGGTATTTGTATCGGCAAAGGTGGTGGAGTTTGATGCCCCCCCATGCAATGAGATTTCTTTGCGCATGTTGCAAATGCATTTTTAAATGACATCAGCCTCGAGCATTGGGTTGTTTTGATACACTGCTAGATATCTCCACCTTTGGATAAACTTATCCACTAGCTCATCAGTATCAAGCATTGGGTTGTTTTGCTACACTGCTAGATCTCTCCACCTTTGGATAAACTTATCCACTAGCTCATCAGCCTCAAGCATTGGGTTGTTTTGCTACACTGCTAGATCTCTCCACCTTTGGATAAACTTATCCACTAGCTCACTAGGTTCTTGAGTCATGGTAAGAAGCTCAATAGCTTGAACTTTCTGTTCCACCTCACAAAAGTGCTCATCGAATTGATGTTCTATCGTAGCCCAAGTGTGGACTGAGTTCGGTGGAAATCAGGCATATACCACTTGAATGCGAGTCCTGTTAGAGTTGCCACAAATTGGCGAAGTCGTAAGTGCTCATCAGATGCAAATTCTTGGCACGCTAAGATTAAATTAAGTTATATGCTCTTGGGGCAAACCCTTACCATTGAAGACCGACTATGAGTTCATATCAATCTCAAGATGTATAGACATGAGAAAAAATGAATTTCAAGTGCTGAAATATTGCATCTTGTAATGTATTTACACCATAAATTTTAAAGATTTTTAAGTGTTCGTAGGTCTACTCGATTTACACTGTTTTTAATTTTAAATTTTATAATTAGAAATGAAAATAAATTTCAGACCATCACAAAAATTACTGAAACAACATATTTTTGCACTATTTAAAGGTGCGCCTTGCTTTTTTTTATTGTTTAGGGCCTTGTACAAACCGCACCCAATAAAATATATTTGAAGTGTTAATCAATTGGCGCCTTGTTCTACTTGAGTTTTCTACAAAATTTTTTATTTTTTCACTTTGCATAGGTCGAAGTCTAGTTTCTTTTAAAATTGGCGTGTTTATGTTAGGGAAATGGAGAGGGCGTAGTTCATTGAGGACTTGGAGAAAGCGTAGTTCATTAAGGAATTGGAGAGAGAGAGAAGGGGTTACGCCATATGGCACGCTCAAGGCCTTCCCGCGCGCATATGGCGGTTGGGCTGGTGCAAAAGGTTTATAAACATAAAAAGAAAACTAAAAAGATAAAAATAATTGGAATTAGTTGTTTTTAAAAATAAAAAGAATTGAAAAAAATAAAAATAATTGGAACCGATTGTTTTTTGCTTGTTTTCTTACGGAACCACCGAGTTCTGTCAGAAAACCAGCTCACAACCGGTTGGTTCTGGCATAAAACTGGTTTAGTTTTATGAGAATTTGTTGTCATGAGGAATTGGCTGGTTTCCGATATCACGCCCAATAATTTTCGATTCGAATCACCCCCAATAATTTTCGATTTGAATCGGCTAATTTCGATCCACATTTACTGTTTTTTAAACCTTGGTTGAAACTATTAGTGGGAGTTGGACACAAGATTACGGGGATATGTAGTTCTCTTGTCCGCAAATTAAAATAAATGAAATGGAAGTTGAAATCTCATATAGAGCAAAGGGGGAAAATGGGGTGGTTGTTCAGGTGAATGCCGGCCATCCGTTTGATAGACGGTGCATGATGACCTTCTAGATCTCAAAATAAAAATTAACAATAAATTATTATTATTTTTAATCAAAGATATTTTGTATAAGTTTTAGGAAAAAAATGAGGGGGGTTAGCATGCGGGCCAAGCCTGTACATGTAGAAATGTACGCCCATTAATAAATTTATTTTTGAGATAAATTTTTTAACTTAATTTTTAATAATATGTATACAGATCATGAATATGAAAAAATAAATAAATTTTAAAAAATAGAAATAATAGTTTCATTAAGAAAACATTTGAATCGTTAGTTTCAATTTTTTGTAGATAGGCCACATATTTACATCCATCTTTAAGATGGATGCTTTATACTTCTAGACCGCATATGTAAAAATACGATCCGACATGCATGAAACAATTTTCCAAAAATATATTTAGCAATGTGTTTTTGCCAACCAGCATATGCCTAACATGCGCATGTTGGCTTATGAAAACGTTTGCACATCCACATGCATATGCACCAATTTAACTTGCGCACATCTGTTTATGTGTGCAGTTGCTCTGCGCCCCCTAAAATCTATAACTCCATCAACAATAAATGGTGCGGACCTGAATCTCAATTTTATCTAGATTTTTGGGTATGCTGCACTATCTATTATATAAAGAGGGTGATGATGTGGGAAAGGGGCTGGGCTCGTGGTTGTAGCGCCCTATATTTTAGTCGCACATCGTATTCTCCAATTCCATTGACAGCGTCGAAAACCTAACCGTTAAAAAGGAGGTAAGGCATGTACTCCCCCACTGAATTACCCCAAAAACAAATAAAAGAGGGTGATGATGTCAGTGATGCAGCCCTAGAGCAACGCACTTCACCTGCCATGATAGCTAATGGACCATCTATGTGAGATAAAAGAAGGATTTAAAAAATATATAATTCAATTGAAACAATAATATATTATTATAATATTGAGGATTGTAAACATTATCTCACCACTCATAAAACACAAATATTGTGAGATCTAGAACACCATAATTATTTCTTTGTGAAAATAAAGAGTTCATAAAACAGTATAATACTTATTTTTTTCCTTTTTTTCAAGGATTTAAATAAGTCTCGAGAAAATTCTTTTCAAGCACTTGTGGTACTATTTGAAGTGTCATCGGGTGAAGTGTTGCAACTCTTCAAATGGATCAATTGACATGCAACATGATAGCGAACAGTCATACGTTGTCTCTTTTTGGACATCAATGTACCCTAACACAGGAGCGCTCTGTATTGGCCTTCACTCCCTTTGGTTAGAACATAAATGAAAAAGATAGGCTCATTAAGTATGATTTCTTTACCCAGTCTTTAATGTGGGATAAATAATCTCATAATTTCTTTCTATAGTTAAGACAAAATAATATTTTCCAAACCACTATATTATAAAGCAGATATTATTTTAAAATAACTCATAATATTTACAAAGCAAAATACAATATTTTAAATAAATGTGTGGTTTGTTCCTGCAACTTGCGAACAAAGCTTGTTTACGTACGCTGCTTATTCTTGAATTACCCCGCTGGTTAATATACTCATTATACGTGAGATCCAATCTGAACCTCAAAGTTTCCGAGTAACCGTGTGATTTTTTAATGGTATTTTAGGTCTAGTTTGGACGGTCCTAGAAACAAATTTTCAGAGTTTGCAAATGATCATAAATCGAGAAAATATTTTTTTGAAAAATAAAATTGATATATTTTGTAAACTTCTTTTTTCACCATCCATTTTAACTTTTAGTGGAGGCACTAACTTTCGAAGAGGTCAAAAAATGGACATGTGATGCATGTGAGGATGCATAAAATTAGGCGAGTTAGCTAACTCACCAAAACCGTGTTCATGATTAATTGAAGTTAATTGGTGGCTTGACCTTCAATTAGTCATGACAAACCAAAATCACGCTTATGACTAATTGAGGTCAATAGGTAGCTTGACCTCAATTAGTCATGAACAAAGCAGAAAATATACATCTAATCTTGCAAGAAAGTTTAAGAGAAACATTTATATCTTTGTCTTCATGAAAATACACTTACGTGGCTTGACCTTTGAAATTTCTTAGAATGTGAGAAAGAGAATAACGCACGAAATACAAATCTAAATTTGGGATGAAAGAAAGTTTATAAGAAACATTTAGATATTTGTTTTCAAGAAAATACGTAAAAGTCCAAAGAAGCGCTACCCAATCTCACTTCCCCTTATTTTCCCTTATTTTCCAAGTAACAATGAATAATGATGTAAATATTAAAGGAAAATGGTTTAATAGGGGTGCGGCCCTATCAAAATAAGTAAAGCCCTACCTCATAATTCATCAAAAATTACAATTCAAGCATTATAAAACCTATACATCGTTCATCTAAGCTCGAACATATTAGTTGTGAAAAAAAATTAGGAGTTTAAGCTTTAAAATCGTGTATATTCTAACAAATTATCTAGACCGTCCATTTCACTCTAAAATTAAGTGTTCATATATCTGCAAGATCTATACTATTTTATTAGTTTCAAATTATATTATTAGTGTTAAAAATTGATTTAGAATGACGGATCAGAATTCGTGTAGCAAATCCTAATTAATTGGAAAAAAACCATGATAATGATGATGATGATGATAGAGATTTTCGTTTCCAAAAGTGCTTTCCAAATGGGGATTTGACATAAAGGCTTTTTTTTTTTTTCATAAAGTCTAGGCCCTATAGAATCTTCATCCAATATTAAATTAACAAATTAAAATAATAGTGCAGTCAACTAATAAAATATTCAAAACCTAATCCTGGAATTTTCCAAATGCATGCAGTTCCAATAAAACTTCTGTAGCACACGACTTTTGGAATCAAAGTAGGATAAAAGTCCAGTCCAGTGGTTTAAAAAACGGATCGGTCACCCGGATCGGGCATCCCAAAAATCAATCCGGATCGGGAATCAGGCAGAATCGCTCTGATTAAGCCTTAAAAAAAAGTCAAAAAAATTATTAAAATTCATTACAAATATTGTTTTTTAGGAATCCAGTAAGAGATGCGGGTACTACATTATTAACTTTCATTGTTTTCATCAATTTATGAATATTGAGATGTTATTTCCCTGTATGAACTTATGTTGACTATTAAATTTACATCACACAAAATAAATCATAGAATTATCATGGATTAAGTATATAAGCATATATGGACTACAATAAAGAGTTGACTAAATCGATGAAAAATTGGCCATTAAAATCTCGAATTGGCGGAAAACCCTAATTCACTAAAAAAACCCAACTTATTACAACCTAACTTACTATAATATTATATACCAACAATATTTTATAATTAGTTTATTATATAAATAATAACAAATCCAAAATATTTTATAATATCATCTAATTTAAAATGTATTATTGACAACTGTAAGAAAAATAGTACACTACATGATTTATAATACAAAAATTAATAAATAAAATAAAAGATTTGGTTATCAATGTATAAATTATTAGAATGCGTACCAATTTTCTTTGATTTTCTAAGTGTCACAAAACTAAAAAATTCAAATTTTTTATGTTAAAAATAATCATCTAGTAATTCTTATATGGTTCCCAAAATTTTAGACAAAAAAAAAATCTCCTAAATAAGTATTATGAGTGAGGGTGTATATGCACAATATGCTCCCACAGGAGTGTGGTATAAGAACTCTCAGTAAAATTATAATATCGTCACTCATGAGAAAGTAACATAAATAATGTCCACTGGGCTCAAAATAGGATAAACATAATTTTTTGAATACCCCCACTTCGAAAAACAGAAAAGAAAAACCATGTTTTGTTTGGAAAACATTTAAACTGATCTTCTCGACTTTGAATATTACAGATGCGAAAAAAAAAAAAAGGATTCGAAGCCGTAGAAATAGGATATATTGTATTACAACATCTCGATGTGCTCAAGAATCTACAAGATATATGCCTTTTTTTGTTATAAAAGTAGTTATAAAGGCCTAAATATATATCAACACCCACACACACAAACACACACAGAAGGTTTTGAACTCAGCCAAGTCATCCAGACTCGATCGAGTGAGCGGACTCGGCATCTCGTTTAGCTGAGTCCTAGATAAAAACTCAATCACATGAAAAGGTCATAAAAATTATATTCTTTTACTTGATAAATACATGAATATGCTTCTAAATAATTTTGAATTTTTATGGTGATTTGTGAGTTTTCCTTGCTCTATTCTTGGATTATTATTATTTTTATTTATAGCTATATAACAATTTTCCCAAATTTCATGTGCTGTATAATTTTCCATCTTTTTTGGACTTGTAAAGTTGTTTGAAATTTAGTTTGCTTTTTAGAGATTCTTCTACTTTAAACAATTTTTATTACCTTCAATCTTTTAGCCTTTTCTATGCTTGTACGTGATAATAATAGGTCCACTACAACTCGCGAGTCAGTCAGTCACAGTGTTTGTAAAACCGGGCGATCGAATCATTAACCACCCAGTTAGCTCGGAATCGACCAGTAGCCAACACTGGTTTTGGACAATTTTGGTGATCAATCGGTATTTAAAAGAAAAATTTTAAAAAAATGTACATAAATTCTCAAAAATAAGAAAATTGATTTGTAATGTATTTTTTAATATTCTTTACATTATGGTAAAAAAATTTTAAAAATTGGTCATTAATACTCACTTTTATATTTTCCCATCTTTTTAGAAAATTTTAAAAATACCCCTAGGCATAAATTGATTCGTTAAAATCCATTTTTTCATTAATTTTTTATTTCATTTGAATGTGTTTTGTTTTAATCATTCTTTATATGTTTTTCATAGTTTAGTAGATTTCTTTTTTTATCTTTTTTATTTTTTAACACTTTTTTTATCACTTTGGACATGTCCGGTTAGAGCGGTTTAATCGGTCGGCTTACTGGTTAGCCCGAATAAACCGCTTCCACGCTCTTGTCCGATTAACCATTCCAGTTCGATTTTGCAAGCACTGTTCATTCACCATGTGGTCACGCCACCCTCAAGGGGCCGACAACCCTCATGAACAACTATACAAGGAAAAATTACACCATAAATAAAAAAGGTGTATTACACAATGCTCTATATTTTTGTGAATTTTAGATGAAGCTCCATCCTGCCTGCTTGCCCCTTTTTTTTTTTTTAATTATTATTAACAATATTGCCCTTATTTTGGTATTTTTATTTTAATTTTTTTTAAAGCTCAGAGTTTTTTTTTTTTGGGCAAGCTTTCTATGCTTCCTTTATAACATAAAACTTATATACTTCCCCTTATCTAACCGTCCATTCTGAATGGAGAGCTAAGATTGCCCCAATCACAATGTCACATCTCTACATTGTTTTATTTATTTATTTTTTTTTCTATAAACTATTTTGACACCAAATTTTGTATGTCCAGTCCTATATTAAACTTGCACTAACGGAAAAATATATATATAAAAATATTTCTAATAAAATTAAATAACCAAAATACCCTTGAAAGTTTCAAGGGGTATTTTGATCATTTTATTTTATCAAAAAATTATTTTTAATATGTTTTATAGGTGCGCCCCAATGAGAAGATGGCACTTAACAAATTTCATATTCATACAATTTGTATACAAAAAATTAAAAATAAAATACTTTGAGATGTCGGATCTAAGATCAAACGGTGAGTCTCTTAATCAAAATTGGACAACTAGAGGAAGTATAGAAACCTTTCTTGTTTTTTTTAAAGTTAAGAGTTATTGATGGTAAAAGGGATAATTGCAATCTTTCTGATGTTTCCAACATTGAACTTAACTAAAGTTAAGTAGTTTAATGTCCTCAACATTGGACAACTTTATAATAGTTGTGGTTGGTTTTAATGTTTGAAACATCAAATAATCTTGTTAGTCTTCCAGTTTGATTTAAAGAAGGGTACAATGTCCACTGTCTAACCACATTTTATAGGTCCGTCGTCAGGGGCATCAAATCGGTCTAATATCGAAGGCAGTCCGATTTATAACAAAAAACAGGGCATCATAACTATTATAAGGCATTTTGATGTTACAGACATTGAACTGCCCAACTTTAGGTCAGATCAATGTTTAAACATCTGACGTACCCAAAATTGTTCCCCTGCAATACTGGAAAAAATAAATTAAAAAAAGGCATGTGGGATGAACCTCTGTCTACATTTGCATGGATATGGACCACCTTGTAATACCCTTTTATTTAGGGTGTGCTTTGTATAGGATTAGACCACGTGCACTTTCAAATAGTGTCTAAAGATATCGTTTAGCAAATCTTTTTGATGGATTGAAATTTTTTTTTATTTGTCATTATGAAATTTTGCGTCTTAAAAATATAATGTATATTACGCAGATCTATAAACACTTGAAAATCTTAAAAATTGATGGTTTAGATAATGCATGTTGTATCTAAAGATCAAGATGGTCGGTCAGCATGCAAGCAACTTCTTCTACTAAATTTTTGAGTTGCAGACTTTTTTTTATTGTTTAGAGCCTCAACCTGAGGTGAACTTTTTCCTTAATTTATTATATAAACGTAATTGTTCCAACACGGAAACACTTACGCAGCCATGAAGTGTAAACGGCGAGCTTAGAAGAGAGAAGTGGGCAGAACACATTTGCTAAAGCATGTTTAGAGGCAAATAAATTTGTTTAAAACCAAAAACTGAAGACTTCTCTTACCTTACGTTATTTCTTTATGAGATCAAATTAAAAATGAAAGGAGGATGATTTTCAAACGGACTGGAAAAGAAATCTGCCTCTATGCATTGTATCTTTTATTGGTGCATTCAATCATGTCTTTTATGGTTTAAATATATTTTTGATAAGATAGATTTCTAATTCTAAAATCAAATTAAAAACTGAAAAGAGGAGATTTTTCAAACGGACTGGAAAAGAATCTCCCTCTATGCATTGTTTCTTTTATTTGTGAACTCAATCATGTCTTTTATGATTTAAATATATTTTTGTTAATAAAGATATCTAACTTAGACGCTGTGCTTTTAGGAGTAAAGTGAAACAATAGGGACTAAATTAGCTACTTCATTTTTTAAAAGATCGAGCACGTTTGGTTCGTGTAAAAACATTTTTTAGAAAATGTTTTCAAATGAAAAAAATTTCTCATGTCGTTAGGTGCGGGAATATTTTCATACTAATTAGCTGCTAAATGTCGTGAAACGATACATTGGGACCAGTGTTCGCAAAATCGATCCGAAACGGTTATCCGGACATGAGCCTGAAAGCGGTTTAACCGACCTAACCAGTAAACTAGCCAATTCAACCGCTCTAACCGGGGTTCAAAAAAGTATCGAAAAAAAATACAAAAAAAATCTACTAAAATATAAAAAGCATAGAAAGCATGATTAAAACAAAAAACATTCAAATGAAATTGAAAATTAATGAAAAAAATGATTTTTAACCCATTTTATATTTTCCAACGGTTATTTTTAAAATTTTCTAAAAAAGATGGAAAAATATAAAAATTAGTATTAATCAAGAAAATAAATTTTAATATTTACCGTAATATAAAGAATATTTAAAAATACATTACAAATCAAATTCCTTATTTTTGAGAATTTATATACATTTTTTTTTTAATTTTGTTTTTTAAATTCCGGTTGATCACCCTAACCGCCCAAAACCAGAACAGGCCAAGTCTAACTAGGCGATTAACGATTAGATAGGGCGATTTTATGAACAATGATTGAGACCAATTGTTGTGAAAATACTCCCACACCTAATAACCATATAAAAAAAATTCACGTGAAAATATTTTTCAGAAATTATTTTCACACGAACCAAACGTGAAGGATTGTAAGTCTTTCCTAACTCATTTATTATATCAGTTTAAGACTTATTGTTTCCTAGCTCACCGTTTACGTCATGCCATTTTTCCAAAGGTTTCAAGGACTAAATCTTTCTTAGATCATCCATTATATCATGTAATTATATCATGTAAAGACTGTGCTTCCCAGCTCACCTTTTATTAATGGGAAGATTACTTGATCAGATTTGAGAAAACCTTCCTCACGAATTTTTTTCGTGCTAATGACTGTAACCTTGAGCCCAAATGTCTTAGCAAACTAAACTTCACCAGAAAGTGGCCAAGACTGCCAAGTCGAACCAAGATGTCTGCTAGGCTCTGTAAGGTCATAATATTTCATGGGCCTATACGCAGTGCTCCCTGCACATAACAATGGAACACTAGCATCGAGAGGGGGGTTCTTTGGAGGCTGCTCAGACAAGATTGTTGTTCATAAATGCTACGTCCTTCATATCCCAGTAAACCTCCCTCTCGATGCTAGTACTCCATTGTTATGCGCAGGGACCACCGTGTATAGCCCCCATGAAATATTATGGCCATACGCAGCCTAGCAGATGTCTTGGGGTGGTCGGACTTGGCGGGCTCGGCCACATTGCGGTGAAGTTTGTTAAGGCATATCTGCTCAAGGTTACAGGCATTAGCACATCTCCTATCAAGGACAAGGAGGCCATGGAAAGACTCAAGGTGGAAAAGTTTCTTGTTAGCCGTGATTCGGAGCAAATGAAGGTTAGAAATCAATTTTTTTAAGCAGATTTATTATCTTACTAATCATTGAAATTAAACTGTTCTTTTAGCACTAACTTGGCTTCTGTTTTTTGAATAATTATTAATCAATTTGAGTTTAATTCTAATTGATAGTTTAGCAATAGAAATAATTCACAATATCAATACAAAATAAATAAATAAATAAAGGGAGGCCGTTGACTGTGGCAGGAGGCCACTGCTCAGGCCGAAAATTGCCCATGTTTCAGGGTGTGATGTGAGCAGCTATGCGTTATATCAGAGGGCCCAAGAGGCGGAGTGCTATGTCGCTGTTGGAGAAGCCTTCTAGAAATGGCGACTTCGACCCTTCGGAGGAGAAGTTTGAAAAGCTTGCTGGATCCTAAGGTATAATAATTAATCAATTTGAGTTTAATTCTAATTGATAGTTTATCAAGGGAAATAACTCGCAATATCAATACAAAATAAATAAATAAATAAAGATATTTCCATATGTTTGGATCACAAAGTCCTTTCGGTTACTATTTTTGTCCTTTGAAAAGTACTCAAATATGCCTTTCCTCAAAGGATTGTCGAGTGGTTAGTTTCTTCCTTGAGCCACAAGAACCATGGCTCTGACCCCACTAATGAATAACTAGCTGCTTCACTAAATTCAATCGAGTTATTGGAACCTCATTGAAAATTAACATTTTATTGTATGTCTACTACAATTTTTATGTGTTCCAAAGATGATTTCTTCTCCAAGTATTGAATCCATTTCTGTCTTTGGTGTCTATGGTTTCTAGTTTTTGCCGCCCTCTTGACTATAACTTCGACATGGTGTCAGCCATCAAGGATTATATCCTGGATACTGTTTTGGGTTCTTAATTTTCCATTACATTCTAATTTTTACGTGTTTTAAAGATGATTTTTCTCCAAGTATTGAAACCATTCTGTTTCTGTGGTGTTTCTTTTATGTTTTTCTTAGTTTTACTTTTTCTTTTCGGTTTCTCATTTTGCCAGGCTGCAATGGGGACACTCGATTGTATCCAGGATACAGTATCAGCTTACCATGAATTGGTGCCATTGTTAAATTTAATAAAGCCTAATGGAAAGTTATTTTTTGTTGGTGTGCCAGAGAAGCCCTATAAATTTCCAGCTATTCCATTACTAATTGGTAAGTAAATAGTTAGTTTTGAGTTAAATACTGTGCCCTTATTCAATTTGATAGAACAAAGGCCCTTCTCATATATACCCACACCAAGTTAACCAAAAAACAAGAAATAATGCTCCTAACTCAAAGCGCTACAATACTCTGCTCATGAAGGGTTTCATGTGTGTGTTTCTTTATCAGTGTTAGAAAAATCAAGCGATCTAACCGCTAACTGCCCGGTTAGATCGGAACTGATCACTGGCTGGTTTCGGTTTCGAGCAGTTTTGGTGATCAACCGGTATTTAAAAAAAAAAGTCAAAAAAATGTATATAAATTCTCAAAAATTAAAAATTTTGATTTGTAATGTATTTTTTATTATTCTTTACATTAAGGTAAAGATTAAAATTTGTTTTGGTTATTAATACTCACTTTTATATTTTTCCATCTTTTTTAAAAAAATAAAAAATACCCCTAAACATAGATCGATTATTTAAAATCGATTTTTTCATTAATTTTCAACTTCATTTGAATGTGTTTTGTTTTAATCATTTTTTATATGCTTTTCATAATTTAGTACTTTTTTGTTTGTATTTTTTTTATTTTTTTCAATATTTTTTTGATTGCCTGGAATTTGCCCGGTTAGTGCGGTCAAATTGGCCGGTTTACTGGTTAGGTCGGTTAAGCCACTTCCAGGCCCATGTCCAATTAACTGTTCCGGTTCAATTTTGCGAGCACTGGTCTTTATATATTGCAAAATGCTCTTAGATTTTATCAAAATTTTAAATGTTCTAGCCTGCTATATGCCTCGAGTTTTATTTTTGAGCTCTATATTGATCCTCTCAAATAAAAGGAATGTATGTTCACCTTTCTTCCGTGGAAAGATAGAAACATGTACTCATTTTTTGGGAACAATATTTTTATTTCTTTTATGTGTATCTATATTACGAAGGTAGTTCATTACATATATTAGTTTCTTTAGTAGTACACAACTTTATAACCCTGTAAATTAGGGCTCTTATTCATACATTTGATAAGTTCAAGAATACATCTTCTAGGAGGCGTAAGGGCTAAATATACAAAAATACAATTTCTAACATGGTATCAGAGCATGGTTTCGATCTACCTGTTTGATCTATCTTGATTAAATAAAGCAACATTTGCCTTGGGAGAATGAATCTTTGATCTAGGGTTGTTTGTTTTTTTATCGTCTTATCTGAATCCGGATGGCCGCTGCAACCAATTTTTTTGGTGACCTTGTTTTTCTTGCGAAATAAGAGGTGAAGATATAGTTCTGGCTTAATCCATCAATTTCATGCCCTAAAACCACATCCTTAGGCTTCCTCCATTGTTTTCAAGATCACTCCAGCCACCTCTGCCATCTCTACGTCATCCCAAAATTTCATTCAGAGCTCTCTTGGATATGTTTTTCAGTCATCTGCACCAAGTAACCCAAAAAAAATCAATCTTATTATGTTTTATGAAACCAAAGTAATTTCTGCATGCGACTCCGGAACATACTGCTCATGGCCGTTGTGTTTTGTGGTTACAAAACCAAATATGCCGAGTACAAACCCACACCGAATTGATCAATCATACGGACATCAGCATTTGCAAAGCCTCCAAGAATTCCTTGGTTCTAGACCTTGCAATGGTACCACGGTTGTTCACCAAATCAGCCTTGGTCATGCCAATTCCGTTGTCCATTTGCCTTCTTCTCCTATGGAGAGAAATTGCAGTAAGGAAATCTTCGCCATTAGCCTCAGGCACCAATAGTAAATGTATTATGGAGCTTATAAAAAATGTGAACAAGAGCTTTAATTTATAGAGTTACAAAGTTGTATACTATTAAAGAAATTAACACATATAATGAACCTCCTTCCTAATATTGATACTCATAAAAAGAAGGAAAATATTGTTTCCAATAATAAATGCAGGTTTCTATATTTCGACATTCTCCCTCAAACTCAAGATGCGTTAAGAGAGAGCAACGTGAGTCAACTTGAGTTTGGAAAACTGAAGGCATATCTTAAAAACAAAGCATAAACAAAAAAAGCTTGAGCAGCTGCAAATTAACGATCTTCAGAAACCGAAGCTTCGAACAGAGCAATCTCGCATAATAGCAAATCAAGAAGCCTCTGGGACAGACAGGATTGAGTAACAAAAAAAAAACTTCTTCATCATACATGACGGAGTAACGGAAAACTCCATCATCCAATATGATTGAGTAACAAAAAACTCAATCATTAAACATGATCGAGTAACAAAAAACTCGATCATCAACCAGGATTGAGAAATTCGATCATCAAACAAGAGGCACTTAGAAGAGCCAACAGAAATCAACGGCGGATAAACAAGAACTGTTGGACCTTAGATTTTGAGTTAAGAACAATAAAATCCAAAACAGATCATAATGTTGAACACAACTCGACAGCAAAACATATCAGAAAGTCGAAACACGACTCAATTGCTATTCCACAGATGGATTTGGACCCTGAGATCAACATCCTGAAGCAAAAATAGGAAAATAGGCATTTTTTTATTTTAAATAGGGTAGATCGACCATTTTCGATGGCTATTTTCAAAAGCAGGGGATTTAGAGGCAGGTTTCAGATCTGACTCAACAAGAGTCCGACGTCAAAGAGGAGCACGACATCCATGATTTACCTAGGTTTTCATGCCAGTGGAACCTATCACGACAGCGCCTGCAAATTAACAGGCAAACAGAAGAGAGAGAACTTTGTTTTCTCTCTCTATCTCAATAGTTCGAAATTCACGAACTCTATGAGTAAGACCCAATGCATATTTTCTCTCTCTCACTGGATTTCACCTAAGGGCTTTTGTTCACATCTTTGACAAACTCAATAATTCATCCTCTATGGGGGCTTAAAGCCCAAATATACAAAAATACAGTTTCTAACATCTCTAACATGCACTTATCTTTGTTCTTCCTTTTTTGTTTTTTTCTTTTTTTTATTTTTTTTTAACATTTTTAGGCAAAATATTATTAGAAAAAAATTGCCCAAGTTGTCATATTGTGACAAAGTTCACCTGTATTCACAAGAAGGAAGCTAACTGGGGGAGGATTAATTGGTGGGATGAAACACAGAAGAGAGGATCGATTTTTACGGAAGACACAACATCATGGCTGATGTTGAGGTTATAAAGATGGACTTTGTAAACACTGGCCTGGAGAAATTGGCCAAAGCTAATGTGAGATATCGCTTTGTTATTGATGTAGCAAACTTTTTATCTACTTAAGTGCTTTTAGTTAGTGGGGTGAAGGCCTTGGGTTGATAATTTTTCGGATCGGATCCGGATCTGAATAGTATACATTGGATCTGGATTTGGCTCCAAAACTATCCATGGGACCAGAATCTGATCAGTTGCATTGTGTTTCGCCAATCTTTTGCTATCTTATCCTTGACCTCTAAAGAAAAAAAAATCCACTTTTGCATCTTAAGACATTCTTTTTGTCTTTTTTTTTTTTGACGAGGTTACATAAGAATGAAACTTGAGATGTTTGGCTATGAAGCCTAGCTCTGAACAAAAATAAAGACATGATTACTATCTCTCAAAAAAAAAATAAAGAAGTTAATTATTTCATTGCATTTCTCAAAGGTGGTGGCAAGAGCTCAGTAGGGCTCCGCTTTTTAAACACCAAATACATCTGGTTTTCTTTCGAGAATTGTATATACTATATGCAAAGAAAGCATCACTACTGGAAATGCAAAACCAGTGAGACAGAGACTTTAAGTTTTACCTCAAGATGTTTAAGAGAAGTTTTACCTCATTATACCTGCCAGAATTGACCTATTTCAAAGATCCATTTAATCTCTCAAAAAAACTATGAAAGTTTTGTAAGATATATGATTAGCTACTGCTGAAAACAGAGTATGATGCAAGTAAAAAGAGTCGATCAATAATTGATCAATACTAAAACATGTCTGAGCATGATAGAAGTAAATGAATGGTACAAGAAAAAAACACATTCACTGATAACAGTAAATAAAATTAGAGGAAGGGTCACGTTTACCTGATCGATTTACGGTTTTTGTGGGGAGCAAAGATCTTGAACAGCAATCAATGGCGAGACAGAGGAGTACTCATAGAGGCAAAGGCGCAGAGCAATGGCACAGAGATCAGAGAAAAAGATGAGAGAGAGAGATGGGTTGCAATAGAGAGAGACATGGAGAGTCTTCTCTTTTAATATTAGTAAAAGATCTTAACAGGGGGTAACCTTTAACCCTTTTCTTCCCATATCTCAAATCAAAAAGGCATCCTCTTGTTAAAGAAACAAAGAAATAAGTTTTATCCTATTCACCCAATATCCCCACTTCCCCTTTGAGATTTATTGCACTGGTTCTTGCTCATGCCAACTTATCTTTGTCCTGGATACCTCTCTCTTTTTCCCTCTCTCTCTCTTTATTGCACTGGTTCTTGCTCTTGCCAACTGATTTTTGTCCTGGACCCCTCTCTCTCTCTCACTTGAGGCTTTCAAACCAAGATTATGTTTTGTATGGTGTTGTTATCCTCAATGTTCAAAAAAAGGAATGGTATTGTTATACTATCGTTTCTAGCTGAGCAAATCTCTGTATCGTACTCACTAATAGTTTCATAATACGGTGTTGGAAAATTGTCTCGGCTGCACCGCATGACTGCATATGCGGTCCAAAAAAAGTATAAAACATTCATCTTAAAGATGGAAGCAAGTGGATGTTCCATCTAAATACAATCTTAACCAATGGTCTAAATGTTTTCTTACTAGAATTATTATTTTCAGTTTTTAAAATTTATTTATTTTTTCATATTCATGATCTCAATGTTGGAGATTACATGTCTTTAAAAATTAAATCCAAAAATCCATCTCAAAAACAGATTTATTAATAGATTTTTACATATGCGGGCTTGACCGCATAAAAACCCGGTCCGTACGTGTTAGATAAGTTGTGAATCCACAACGTTCAAGATCGACGGTGGAGATGAAGTGTGGTGTTGGATCGAAGTTTCACATCTGAACTGCAACTTATCTCTGTTGAAGGATGCCCTCTTTGTCAACTTCTCACCGTACTTATGATTGTCGTATTCATCTCTCTCTTTTCCAAACAGTTAACCAAATTTTATTAAGATAAAAGAGCACAAAGGAAGCTGAGAAGACCTCAAAAGGAAGGAAAGGAAAGATTAAAAAAAAAAAAGATAAGAATGTGGACAGAAGAGAAGAGGGTAACGGATGAGCAGAGACAGAAGTGTACCCGGTAGGGCTGCTTATTGGGTTGGGTGGGCCAAGTCTGGATCTGGATCCAACAGGATGGGTTCGGGTTCAACTCATATCTTCCTGGGTCAGTTGGGTCCTAGTCCGAATCATCCATCCTGAACTTAACCCTGTGTACATGTCTTATTAAGTATATTAATACAATCAAAATTGGCGATGTTTTGTGTTGGTGAATTTGCACTGACCCCTAAATTTTTAAGCCTTGCGTGGGAGGTCTACGTTGGTACCCTTCCCTCTCAAGGTACTTTTAGAAGGTGGATTGGTCCTCATTGTCTAGGGTAGTGTGCTAATTTTTGCACACTAGACTTGGGATATAGGGTTGGGAATTCACCAAGGTTAGAATGTAGGATTAGGGGTTTTTTTGTCTGGGAGGTCTCTCTCTAGAACACTAGACCTAACAAATGACTTCCACCTTTGAAAATAAATAGGGGCGGCAATGGACCCAACCAGACCCAAGACGTGGCGAGCAAACCCAACCTCGGGTTCAGCTATGGCTTCAAATTTTAGACCCGAATATTATTTAGATCCGGGTCCAGGTTTCGGATTCGACATGTACTTGTAGTCATAGGGAATATGATCACAATCATGTATTTTTAAGTATACACTTGGTATTCATATTACCACAATATTGGCAACATTTACAGTATTATTGGTGAAAAAAACAAAAGCTCATAGTATAGAGTATGATGGTAAAAAAAAGGGCAAAAATAATAACAATAAGCTCATAGTTAGGGCGTTAGTGGATCTAACCAGACCCGGGGACCCGACAGGTCAAAGTAGGAGTCCAAAATTTGGATGCAAATACTATTCGGGTCCAAGTCCAGGTCGCGGTCTAGGTCTAGTTAGACCCGACCCACTGCCACCCCTAAAAGTAAATGGGCATACAACCAGGAAATAGGTGGATGGATTACTAAATTTAATTCCGGTAATAATTCAAAAGGGTAATTTTGTTAGGCCCACTATTGGAAATTCTACCGCATACCCCTAAAAACCTCACTTCCATCCATGCCCATGTTAGACGGCACTTATTTCTTCATTCCAGGCCACCAAAGGGATAATGTATCACAACCAAATGGTTGGGCATCTCATCTCTAAATTTGAGAGGAAAACTCCAATATTTGAAAGAGCTTGCGATTATTACTTTAATGGGTTTTCAAAAATCAGCTTTATGCACTTTTCCGTACACATTTTCTTACCGGATTCTCGTAGAATCGTAGAATTTCTTTATTTTGATGCCATAAAATTGAAGAGCTCAACCTGCAGTAGTTTTGCATCAAAAATTGTGCAAGAACCCCCCAGCAATTAGCTATGAGACTTTTAATCGCCCAAACTCCAATACTTCACTTTCTTCATATGGCCTAATTTTCCATAACTCCAATACTTCACTTTCTTGCGCCATCTAAATTCATATATTGACTGATCTCTTCAAGAAGTTCTCTCAATAGATCTTCCCTATACTACAAACACATTTCTAGAGGTATCATGACCATACTTTCGCCTAAACTCATCTATCACAAGTGCTGAAACTACAAAACTAAATTCAAGAGATTTGCACTATTGAGATTCATGATCAGTCCATCCATGATTTCAACATAGAACAACGTAATATAGCTTCTTAATCTTTTTCTTCAATTTTTACATCTAGTGACTCAACTTGTTAATCAACGAGTTAAACTCATTTAAGTGTCCTTGGAAAGATGAGTCATCACTCATTTTGAGATCATACATTTTACCATGAAGAAAAAATTTATTAAAAAGAGATTTATATTCATAAGTATTTTTCAGCCTGTCCCATATATCTTTTGTAGTAGTTTCTGAGGATACATTGAATAAAACAGACTCATCAAGCGTCAAGAAAATATCTACCCTGGCCAATTCATTATTCTTATCAAATTCTTCATCATCCATCTTTGCAATTTTATTTTCTCTGTGTTTTAAAGCCATTATACAACCATCTTTCATCAACATGACATTCATCTATAATTTTCAAGTTGAAAAATCCGACCCATCAAATTTTAGAATTTCACCTCTAGTTGAACTCCCTCCAACCATCTTCAAAGATTTACAATCTACTATAAACCTCATGCCCATGAAGGATCTTAAACCCTAAGGCTTTGATTCCAATTATAGAAGACAAAATCCAAAGTTTATGAAAAATAAAAAAAAACAATAGTGCAGAAAATTAAAGAGATGAGATGCAAAGATTTATATGGTTCGACAAGTTGCCTACGGTAGTAAAATTCTATTGTACTAATCAAAAAATACCATCTATGCATGAATAATACATGAGATTACAAACTCTCTCTCTGAAGCCCTAAAATTTTTTTTTTTTTCTTCTCTATAACAGTCACCCAAATGACTAAAGAGCGGATCATTCTCTTTATATTCACCTCTTCTATTTTCTCTCTACAAACTATGACTCTATAAAGAGAATAAAACCCAAAGACCATACGTAAGGCCCACCTATCTCTTCCCTTTATTTTTTGGAGTGAGAAAGTTTATCTTCTATGGGCTCACGTACTATCCTAGTCCATAAGGATTCAAACCCAATGATAATAGGAAACCCATAGAGTTGGGAAAGTTAGGTATACATACCAAATGTACTAAGTTCTTTAAAACAAAGACTTCCTATGGGAAATATGGCTTCATACACCAACATTCTCCCAAATGTTATCCTAGAGTGCCAAGTGTGTTCTCATCAAAATTTAATTTGACCCATCAACTTGGTCGAGAGTCACTTTTTCATATTAATAAAAATTATATTAGAAAAATTAAAAATAAAATACTTTGAGACATCGGATCTAAGATCAAACGATGAGTGGCTCTTTTGATAAAAAACGGACAGTTAGATGGTAAGCGGAGTATAGAACTTCTATGATTTAGGAGGAACATAGAAAGCTTTCCCAATATTGAATAGTGACGGTTCGAACTATTAGATCCAAATATTTAAGGGTGCCGTTTGTATAGAGCCTAGGCTCTAAACAATTTAATTCAAATAGTGTCCAGAAATGTGATTTCAAATTTGGAAGTCTTTGCGATAGCCTTAAAATATATTTTTATTTTTATTTATACAGTAAGTTTAAAGCTTTAAAATAATATAAATCGACATGTCTATGAAAACTTGAAAATCGACCGTCCAAAATTGTGTTATAAAATACACTACTTCCAAAACTTGAAATCCATTTTTTTCTCGTATCCATGCATCTTGATGCCGAGATGATCAATTTGAGGATATTTGAGCATCAAAACAACCTCTTCTAATGAAATTTTTGAGATAGGCTCTTATTTGATTGTTTAGAGCCTCGGCTCTATATAAACTTTTCCCAATATTTAAAGGGTGCGGTTGACATAGGCCTAAGCTCTAAACAATCAAATTAGAGCCTACATTCAAATAGTGTCAAGAAATGTGGTTTCAATATTGGAAATCTTCGTGATAGCCTTAAAATATAATTCCATTTTTATTTATAAAGTTTAAAGCTTCAAAAATAGTGTAGATCGGCAGATCTATGAAAACTTGAAAATCTTAAAAATTAATGATCCAAAAATACTTTACGCGATATATTATTTCAAAAACTTGAAATTTGTTTTTTTCTCATGTCCATACATCTTGATGTCGAGATGATCAATTTAATGATATTTGGAAATCAAAACAACCTCTTCTAATGAAATTTTTTGTTATAGGCTCCGATTTGGTTGTTCAAAGCCTCGGCTCTATATAAACGTTTTTCATATTTAAATATTGAATATCCAATTGTTTTTTAAAAAAAATTATAGATACCCCCAAAATCAACTTTCTACACATCCTAACTCCTCGATTTTTTGTATTATATCCTAAACCCCAACACTAATTTTATTTGTCCGTTCAAAATAATGAATTTTATGACAAAATTGCATTTTTTTTTCTACTCTTCACTTTTTTTCTCTTTTTTTTTTATCACGCGACGCTTGCACTCTCCTTCTCTCTATATTTGCCCTCCTTATTCTCTCTACCTCTCACCACCCGTCCCCTCTCTCTCTCTACCCGTTTCTCTCCCTCACTTTTTCTCTTTACCCTCTTTACCATTTTTCTCTCCATTTTTTTATTTCCCAATTTGCAGAGGCATAGGGAGGTTAAGAGTATCAAATTTTTTGGTTCTAATTTTGTTAAATTAGCAGAGGCATTGGGAGGTTGAGAGTGTCGAATTTTGGGAGTTGTAAGTGATGGAGAGGCAGGACGTAGGCATTGTAAATGAGGAGCGAGGTTCCAAGCCTGCACGCATGGGAACTGGAAATCGGAAAAGGTAGAATTAGAAGTGGTGGTTTGTTGGAGTTGAAGGTCTATTTCAAAGAACTGTCCATCTTCGGAAAGGCGGGTTCTGCTGTGAGGTGGATTAACCAGCTGTAGGAGAAGCTCTTGTTGCACAGTGGCAAGGTCTCCATGGTCATGGAGCTTTTGTCTTCTTCTTTTTTTATTGGGGGGAAAGACGAGCTGGTGGCTCAGCTTCTTCGAATAGCTGAGTGCTCTTTCTTTATTTTATTGTTGTGGGGTGGTTTTGGTGGGGAGAGTAGAGGGTTGAATGGCCTCACGAATTGATTTGGGACTTTGGCCACAGTGATGAGTTTAGGGCAGAGAAAGAAAGTTCGGGAGGGAGAGAGATTTTATAAAATCGGGAGAGAGAGAGAGATATATTTTATAAAATATTTTATAATATATTGAAAATGTGAAGAGAGAGGGAAAATTAGTTTTTTTTGTCTTAAAAGTTCTCGACTATTTGATTGGGTTAAATACAATAAAAAATAATGTTGGGGTTTTAGGTGTGAGACAAAAAAATTGAGAATTGAGATGTCTAAGAAGTTGATTTTGGGTATCTATAATTTTCTCTTTTTTTTATTTTATTAATCATCTAGTCATTATTAGGTGGATCCCAAATTTTAATTAACAAAAAAAAATTATAATTACCCTTCAAAATGAATTTGGTAGACATTCTATCCCAATGCTTTTAGGGATCATACCAATAACCAAGTTAATGTTTTTTTTTGTTTTTATCCTCCAGTCAACAAATAAATGTTTTAAAGACTAAACTATCATTCTCCTCCCTTACCATACCCATTAAATCTTTTTTTCTCTCTCCACCTGCCCTCTCTTTCTGCCCGCCCTCTCTCTTTCTGTTCACCCAATATTAGCCTCTCGCTCCACCCAATATCAATCAACCTCTCTCTCCCTTGTTGAAAAAATATGGTCCGGCACAAAAGTGTGGGGGACTGGCTTCTGAAAATCCAGAAGGCTTGTGATTGGTGTATGCTAGACCAAAGTAAAAAAAAAAACGATTCGGCACAAAACTGTGTCGGACCAGCTTCTGGAATTTCCGAAGCCTCATGATTGGTCCAGCACACTTTTGTGCCAGATTGAAACAAAAAATTCAATCTGGCATAAAAGTGTGCTAGATCGGGCACGAGGCTTCTGGAATTCTATAAACCAGAAGCCGGTCCAACACACTTTTGTCTCGGACCAATTTTTTTTCTACTTCGATACGATACAAAAGTATGCCCAACCAGTCATGAGGCTTTTGGATTTCCAGAAGCAAGAAGCCGGTCCGACACACTTTTGCACCAGATCACATTTTTTCAATGCGAAAGAGTGAGAGAGAGAGAGAGATTTAATGAATTCAGTAAGGGAGGGGAATGAAAGTTTAGTCTTTAAAATATTTATTTTTCGATTGGGGATAACAGCGAGAAAAAACATTAATTGAGTTATGGGTATGACACTAAATATATTAGGAGATAGAATGCGTACAAAGTTTATTTCGGGGGGATATTTATAATCTTCCCTAAAAAAAACTATTCAAAGTTATGGGTGGCAATGGACAAGGTAGCCTAGTGGCACCCAATAATATTAAGGCATGGGTGATAAAATGTATCAATATTAAAGCATGGGTGATAAAACGTATCCCGAGGACCAGACCAGGCCAAGGCAGGACCAGCCCCGCTTCAACCCTTATTTATTTTTCTTTTTGTTTTGTTTTGCAAATTTATTTATCCTAACCCAGCTTTTATAGGGCCTGGGCCAGGGTCTTTATGGCCTGGGCCAAGTTGGGCCTGGCCTGGGGCTGAAGGGAACAATGCCAAGCTAGGGGCAAGGTTGGTCCGGCCCACGCCCGGCCTGTTGCCAGCCCTATTCTAAATGCTTCTTTTACCTGAGGGAGCAAATGAATGGTATGCTCCTACATGAACATAGTGTAAATCGTAACTTAAGGCCTATCCATTGAAG
>NW_006499824.1:759767-771073 GCF_000471905.2 Amborella trichopoda
TATAGGGATGAGCACGAAATACTGTAAATTAAATGCTGAATGGCGGTTCATGCAGGGAAAGAACATATCAATATTCGCATATTCATTCAAAAACATGAAAATTCTTAATGGAGTACCCTCATTTTTTATTGAATTCCTAAAAACCAATATTTATAATGAATTTTAATAATTTTTTCGGATTTTTTTGAAGCTTTATTTTGACCGATTCCGATCCGGATCGCTGATTCGCCGAACCGGATCGCTGATTCGCCGATCCGGATCGATTTTTGAAAAGCCCGATCCGGGCCACCGATCCGGTTTTTAAACCATTGCATTGAAGAATAGAACCAAGATGGAACCGTACCATTGGATTTTTTGTATCAATAAAGGTCAAAGGGCATTAACCAAGTGCATTTATGTTTGTCGCACTTATTTTCATGCATTTATTGTATAGGTTGACGTCAATTTATCGAACGAAAAATAGTGCACCATTTAGATTTGGGGGTTATCAACGTTCAAAAAACAGATTTAGGAGCATCAATGCATGGATATGGTGTGATACTCATGCCATTAAGAAACACGCGTTGCCCTTTATGAGTTAATTGACAGAGAGGATCCTCCTATTCACGCTTATGAATAATATACATGGCATTAGGAATCGGTCCTTGATTGGCCAGAAAGCGATTATGAACCTCCCTTTTTTTTTCATCTATTTTTCTTTTTTTTTTTTTTTTTTTTTTTTTTTTTTTTCAATAATTCAGAAAAAAGACAGGACGTACTCCGTTTTTTCAAATAGGTTAGGAGTTAAATTGTAGAAAGTATTAATGGGGTTGTGATAGTGGTAGGAATGGAAACTACAATGTGGTGACTAAAGTGTGGGGTGCTACCATCATAACCCCAGCCCCTTTTTCAAGTGTATCGAACTGATTCAAGCAATTCTCATGTCAACTAACCTTTCAAAAACAAAAAACAAAAAAAAGAAATTTAGACAACAAATAAAAAGTTTCAAGACCGGGGGAGTAAGGCAGTTCAAAGTATCCCAAACCCCAATTTTGGATGACCCAAGCGATTTTAAGTCTTATGTGGTACAAAAGATTCCATCTTAAACATGCTTGATGCATTTAATCAAGTTCTGAGCTTCTAATCGTGCTCTTAAGCTCCCACGGGCCCACCTAGATGCCACCACTTAACATGTTTGTTGTTGTGTCGTTGACGTTTTAGGTAATGACCATTTTAGAGCCCTGCATGGGTGTGGATGCCCTCAAAAAGCCTGAGTTCAGTGTGTAAGATGACGGTCAAATATACCAATTTTTTATCCACCTTGCAAAGACACTGCATCCTCTTGGAATGCTCTACTATGAATTTGTGGAAATAAAAAAAAGAAGAAATTTATTTCATGTGGGCTGGACCGTATTTCGATATATGCGGTCCAGAGGTATAAAGCATCCATTTTAAAAATGGATGCAAATAGATGGTCCATCTAAAAATATTTGAAACTGATAGTTCAAATATTTTCTTAATATGATTAGTATTTTAATTTTTAACAAATATTTACTTTTTCATATTCAAAATCTCCATGTTTGAGATTACATACCCTTAAAAATTAAATCAAAAAATCCCTCCCCACAAAGAGCCAAGATATTTTTTTTACAAAGAATAAAAAAATATATAATGTTCTCCCCCACACATGCATGTGCATGACTGCAATTTCTTGAGGCTCGCTAACCATGTGTGGGAATAAAGAAATGTTTTACTGTCTCTCACACATGCATATTGCATTCAGAGCTATTTCAAAAGGAGAAAGAAATAATCATGTCAAACTATTTTGAAACCTCATTGGCATGCCGCTGTTCTAAGTTCTAACATTGAGGTTGTGAGTTCTTATGTCACATCAACTATTCCCAAAGGAGGAGGAAGAAAAAAAAAAGAAAAGAAGTAGAGAAAAAGATTTCATGTTGATGGGGGAGTACATTAGCAATTTAGTCTAGATAAAACCCAATTTATTTTTAGAACCCCAAATTTTGAATATGCAATCTCAACTGCTTAATATCCAAAACTAAGGTTTCAAATTGCACTGTCTATATGACACGAGAAGATGATATTCGAAGATTGAACAAAGATTGTCTCATTTTTAAAAGAGAACATGTAAGTGTTGAAGAACTCAACATCCATTTTTTGTTTTATGAGAAATTTATCAAAATACTTATGAGATATGAACAATTTAACAATTTACCAATATTGACCATGACATAGGATCATGAGTTAGAATAGTTTCAAATGTTCAAAATGATAAATAATGCTTCTCTCATAGATATTTTAACAAATTTCCCGTACTTTTTTATTTTTTTTTGCAATGGTCATACTAATTCTTTAGTCAAATTACCTTTTCCCTTTCCACAACATATGACACACGAGCACCAAATTCCAAAAGCTTCCCTTTCCCAAGACAAAAAGAGTATATTCCGATTCAAAACGGAGAGGACTTAACAACATATACGACAAACACATAATAATCATACCTTAGGCGATGATTATCATTTTCGCTTTAAAAATAAAATAATAAAAAAAACAAACTCCAAGACCACCGACCTAACTTTTTTTTTAACTTATTTTCCCCAAATTACATTTTCTATTCAAATACCCCAAATTAATAAATAAATAAATACCTAAACTATTGTCCTTTACTTCTACCTTACCCGCGCCTCTTTCTCCTCTATCCTACCAAAATAAAGCTCCGATACTGTGTAAGTGAGGTCAGAAAGTGGATCGAGCACTCCAGCACTGTGTAAGTGCGGTCCAGCAGTGGAACACTCTAGAGTCACAGGGCTTCGACACTGTATAAGTGCGGTCCAGCAGTGGAACAATCTAGAATCACATCACTCGCAACGCAGTGTAAATGCAGTTCAGTAATGGAACACTCTGGAGTCACAGGGCTCCGACACTGCGGTCTGGCAGTAAATGTTCTGGAGTCACAACACTCTGGCAGTAGAACTTCTGAGTCACTAGGCTTCGGCAGTAAAACTTCTGAGTCACTAGGCTCTGGCAATTGCAAAGGGCGGTTTGGGCAATACTCAGCTTCGGTCCGGCAATGCGATGGTGCGCTCCGACAATGTATTACTGGGGTCTGAAACTCAACGTCAAATTTGGCCAAATTGATTTTTGTCTACATGAAGGGCATTTCTATCTTAAAAAAGAATGAACTTTTTCTTTTGGGGGGTATCTGCGTAGAAAGTTTGTTTTGGGGAAAAAATGAGAGAAAATGCTAAGTTGGGGGTAAGTTGCATAGAAAGTACAGTCTTGAGAGTTTTTCGTAATTTTTCCAAAACAAAAAAGAAAAAAACCCTTGGCCAATAACCATCATTTTTTATATAAAAAAAAAGAAGAAAAAAACGATGGTGCGCTCTGATAATGTACTACTGGGTCTAAAACTCAACGTCAAATTTGGCCAAATTGATTTTTGTCTACAGGAAGGGCATTTCTATCTTAAAAAAGAAGGAACTTTTTTCCTTGGGGGGGTATTTGCATAGAAAGTTTGTTTTGGGGAAAAAATGAGAAAAAAAGCTAAGTTGGGGGTAAGTTGCATAGAAATATAGTCTTGAGAGTTTTTTGTAATTTTTCAAAAAAAAAAAAACTTAGTCGATAACCATCATTTTTGCTAAAAAAAAAAAGAAAAGAAAAAAAAAGAAAAGAAAAGAAAAGAAAAGAAAAAAAATAAAAAAAAGAAAAGAAAAAAGAAAAAAAAGAAAAGAAAAAGAAAAAAAAAGAAAAAAAAAATTTCTCTTATGGAAGGGCATTTCTGTCTTAAAAAGGAATGAACTTTTTCCCTTCGGAGGGTATTTGCATAGAAAGTTTGTTTTGGGAAAAAATGAGAAAAAATTAAATTCGGGGTAAGTTGCATAGAAAGTATAGCTCTGAGAGTTTTTTGTAATTTTCCAAAAAAAAAAAAAACCTTGGCCGATAACTATCATTTTTGCTAAAAAAAAGAAAAAAAATAAGAAACAAAAAAAACAAAAAAAAACAAAAAAACAAAAAAAACAAAAAAAAAAAAGAAAAAAAAAAGAAAAAAAAACCGTTATCGATGCTAATCCTGCCTACACAGGGCCTTGAAAAAGGTGAGCAAGAAATGGTCGTCACCTACACAGGGTCTGGAAAAAGGTGAGCAAGAAATGGTCGTAACCTTTAGCTTTTTATACACAAAATAGGCGTTCTCATGACTTGAACCATCGTTCTTGTGCTAACTACCGGAGTCTTTTACCATCACATCAAGTGACGACCTTCAATTTTTGCTATTTCACTTAAAGACTGACTACCGGAGTCTTTTACCATCACATCAAGTTACGACCTTCAATTTTTGCTATTTCACTTAAAGAATTTATATGATTATAGTTTGTTGTATATTGTTTACGAACGCATCAATTATCAGTATTATCTTTTGGCCCATATCTTTATGATTTTTACTCTAAGGTCCTTTTGTGATATTTTTTTTTTCAGTCTTGCCCTTGATTTGATGTTTGAAACATCAAATCTCTCTTCTTTTCTATTTTTTTTTGGTACTTGGGGGGTGTTCTAATGGATAAGGTATCAGACCATTCAAGTTTTGGGGCAGTAATATATTTGAAAAATGAGATATTACCACGATCCTAAATGCTAAAAAGGAAAAAAGGTACGAAACTCTAGCGGTGTACATCCAACCAATGGTAAAAACCTGATAAAAAAAAACGAACCCTGTAAATTTTTGAAAATATAGGTCAAGGTCTGTACATAATTCCCTTTTGGTTTTTTTTTAAAAAACAACAGATACCTCTCCAATTTATACTTTTTAGGCATCTTCCACGCCAAGGCATTTAATACTAAACTATTAACCATAACACTATTTTTCTTTACAACTACCTCTCAATTAAAAAATTTAAATTTTTTTTTATCAAAATACCCCTTTATATTTCCAAAAACATAATGTCCAACATGTATCAGTCTGCAACAAAGACATGACAGATTGGCTTGTGCAAGTCAGGCACAAAAATGTGTTGGACCAGTACAAGTTAAATATAGAGCCAATTTGCCAGACCGGCTCAGTACAAGTGTTGCCGATTATGCACGGTATGTGTCGAAACGGCTTAGATTGAAAAAAAACTAGTGGTTTAAAAAACGGATCGGTGCCTTGAAACGGGCGCCCCAAAAAACCATCCAGATCGGTGAATTGGCGGTTTGAATCATAAATCAACCGAATCAGCCGGATTCGACAATAAAAAAATCCAAAAAAATTATTAAAAATCATTATAAATATTGTTTTTTAGGAATCTAATAAGAAATGGGGTACTACATTATTGACTTTCATTTTTTTATCAATATGTGAATATTGAGATGTTCTTTCCCTGTATGAACTTATATTAACCATTAAATTTACATCACATAAAAGAAAAATCATAGAATTATCATGGATGAAGTATATAATCATACATGGACTACAATAAGGAATGTATTAAATCGATGAAAAAATGGCCACCAAAATCTCGAATTGGCGGAAAACCCTAATCCACTAAAAAAAATCTAAATTATTACAACCTAACTAATTATAATAAAAAATTAGTACAACCTAACTAACTATAATATTATATACTTAAATTGAAATTATTGGTTTATATTTTATAATTATTTTACTATACAAATAATAACAAATCTAAAATATCTTATAATATCATCTAATTTAAAGTATATTATGGACAACTATAAGAAAAAATAGTACATTGCATAATTTATAATGCAATTTTTTTTCCAAAAATCTAGTTTTTTAGGTTTCTAGAATAAATTTAGTAGAAGAGATTGTTAATAGAGAAAGAGATTTCAAATAGCCTTATTGTATGAACCCTATCTTTAAATTAATATTCCTAAATTTATGTTAAATACCACCATATTCTAAAAATAAAAAATATAATTAGACCATTCCTAAGTAAAAAAAAATCTAACAATCGGCAATCATATATGAGAGAGAAAAAAAAAGCTAACATGCTTTAAGCCTATATTGTATTACCTTTACATATCTAATTTAAGCTTACGATATAATTTGTTTTTGACAAGAAAAATAAAAAGATGGTACGTTTTATTTTTATTTTTTTTTTTTGACAAAATGAATGATGTCCTGATTCAAACCTCTGGCATGTAAGAGGAACATGATAGCCACTACACCACAACACCACTTTGTTTATTAACTTTCATAATAAAAAGGCTATATTACTTTTTCAAGTTGTTACCGTGGGAATTGTCCCAAACTGAAAAGTTCAAAAAAAATTAATATGTATAAAAGACCACATTAATAATGATTGAATGAGACATGGGGTCACCTGATGGTCAGTGTGGTGATTTTATATCCCAATTAAAACAAAAATATCGCAATTAAAACAAATGTAGATTTATGACATCATATTATAAAAACACATTGGAAGTTTATAAAACCCATGCTTACCTAATCAAAATATATCCCAATTAAAACAAAAATATCGCAATTAAAACAAATGTAGATTTATGACGTCATATTGTAAAAACACATTGCAAGTTTATAAAACCAATGCTTGGGCCAAGAAAATCGTACCTAATGGAGAGATGGTTGAAGAAGTGAGAACCCATTCTCTTTCTTCCACTCAAGAAGTTGTTTGAGCTAATGTATACATTAACTTATTGTGGGGGTTGTCGGAAGGGATATTTTCAACTTTTTCTTGGCTTTGGAAATTTTACTTTTATAAAATACTAATATTTAAAGTGTACAATTTATATGTAAGAATTTTATTTGTAGATGTAACGTTACATTGTTTTTTACGATTTATTTTAATTGGATGGAGTAGATTTAACATGTTTTCTAAGATAGTATAAAAAAAAGTGATATATCTTTTAAGAAAGTACCAAATCTATGTTGTCTAAATAAAATAGACAATGCAGATTACTACAAACTTTACTTCTACAAGTAAGGCGGCAACTTTATATAAACTTTTCTAGATAGGAAATATTGGTATGAGGATAAGCATCAATTGATGCATAGTTTCCTTCAAAATTTTATCATAGAGATAGAATTTAAATTTAAATTTTATATATCACTGATTTCGACTACCACGATCATGAATGTGAAATATCGGGTTTTGAACATTGTAATATATTATTTTAAAATTAGTTTTGAAATAGTCATCACCAATCATTTTAGTTTTAATTATACATAGCTTACCAAATTTATAATATTTTTTGATCTATAAAATCATGGCAGAAATACATCTAGAGTGACATAAAATGCGTTTTAGTATATAAGTCCATCTTTAAGAAAACATTTTGGAAGGAAACCCGGACCTCATTTAAACTTTCACCCACTTTAAATGCCTTACGAAATATTGTGACATTGAAAACTAGGATGGCCGCATGAGTGGACGAGCTCATCAACAATTTTTCCATAAAAGGTAGGGAGAGGTTTTGATCCACCAGCTATTTAAATAAGGCTTTCTTGAGGAAATCCATATTAGAGATGGAATTTGGATTTTAATATAGACGAACTAATAATCTTGAGCAGTAAGATCATGAGTTTGAAAAAAAAAAAGATTTTAAATATTAAAATAAAGTATTTAAATTTTTAGTTTTGGACCATTTATTTTAATTCTCTTCTCAGCATATATATGCACTATCATTTGAGGTATAAATCATGAATTTTAAGTAAAAATGCATTAAATTGTAAATATCCCAAAATCCATATCTAAGATGGTGGACCAAATTGTTATTTTTTTTGACCATGTTCCAAAATTTTATTACTCGACAAAGATTACAACCAACCTATACATGGGTAAGATGGTCTACCACAAGAGTAGCATCCAAGGTAACCCCAAACTTTGCCAAGCCATCTGCAACATCATTCATCACCCGAAAACATCATGAAAGAGATGCTCAAACCTTGACATAAATCCACAATCTCTGCCCAAATTGAAAAGAACCTCCACAGTGGTTTGGCAACTTTGTTGCTCCAATTGATTACATACTGTGAATCCCCCTCCACCGTAATGATATACACCATAAATGTTTCCCTGAGACATCTCAATCTTAGTAAGAGGCCACAAAACTCAGTTGCATTTGATGTCGCTACACCACAAGGCCATGCAAAAGAGAGAAGAACAGCCCCCGTTGAATCTCTCACTACACCTACTCCTAGATTTCCAAGAGCGCTACCATCAACATGTAACTTAATACAACCTGCAAAAGAGAGAAGAACAGCCCCCATTGAATCTCTCACTACACCTCCAAAACCGGCTACTTCTAGATTTCCAAGAGAGCTACCATCAACATGTAACTTAATACAACCTTCCAAGGGAAGATGCAACCTACGCTTAGGCTTACGCTTCCAAGTCTTATTTGTCGTCACACTCTTTAGGTTCATCCAAATGTCTACCTTAGAAACATCTCTTCCTTCTTTCGAAACCGAGAACCAATTCCACACCCCATTTAAAATGCTCACCCCACGAACCTTCCCATCAAAAGTTCTATGGTTTCTTTCCCTCCATAACTCCCACAAAATAGCTGCTCTAAAGATCATCTACACTATCCGGCTACATTTTGAAAGGCTAAGTACATCCATTTGTAACAAAAGCTCACCTACCATGACTTCGTGGCATTACCATTTAAATTTCCATCATATATCAAAGGCCCACTCTTAAATAGATAATGTAAAAGAGCAATGTAAAAATAAATGGTTACAATTTTCGTCATCTTCTTCTTTTTGGGTAAATCAATGGGGGAGAAGGTCCCTACTCGTTTTCATTAATAATAATAAAAAGTATAACTCATAAATTTACAACCTTATGATAGGACAAATGTTGAACATCATGAAATAAAGAAGGGAAATATAATCAGATGGTCTAGTAAGCCAGATGGTGGCATCAGTCAAAGCTGTGGCTTTTTTAGCTATTGTTTCGGCCACCATACTGGCCTTATGATAGATATGTGAGAAGTACCACACACGTCCAATAAGTCTTTGTCTACAATTGGCAGCAACAATGTGAAGGCGCCATGTGGCTCTGCATCTATCTCGAATGACATTGACAAGCAGAGATGAGTCGCTTTCAATTTGTGCAGGAAAGCAATCTAACTCGATGACGAGATTCACTCCGTCTTGCAAAGCATGAAACTCGGTATAATTATTTTATACAACTCCATGGGGTTATGCAAATGCATCAATTAATCCGTCTTCACCTCTGATGATCCCACTCCCACCTGCCCATCCACGGTTCTGCAAAGAACCTCTGTTAACATTGAGTTTGAAATATCATGGGTGAGGGAAGGGCCATGCAGTCGGGATAGAGGATTTCATCTTCTCTTTCAGCCATGTGATATGAAGATTGCCTACTATGACCTTTTCGAATATGTGGAAGGTCTGAATCTTAGCATCTGCCATCTCTGTAATATGCATAATAATCATTCTAACAAGTTGTTCTCTATTGGAAACTTTCCCTTGAAATACCTGATGATTGTGTTCCTCCCAAAGAATCCACATTTGAGGTGTATGAAGGAAGGGTAACAACCTTTTCTGATGGACTTTTGAGGTGCATCTTTAATTCTGCATTTAAAGGTTTCAACCTTATATAAACCTTTATATATATATATATATATATATATATATCTTATCGCCGCTCAAAAAATGGTTCACATTTCATAGTATGTGAGGGAAGAGCGATGAAAAGAAATATTTTGCAAAATATAAAAAAGGAAAGTATAGAATGAGATCATTTACCTTTGATACAAGGTGGTCACGTTAATTTTGATTATTGGATGTTAAATTGAGTGGTTGCAATTATTCCATTGACCAAGCTCAAACTTCAAAATAAATTTTTTCGAACTTTGTGACACATCCAAGCTATAAAATTTCACATCAAATGGTTGTAAGGAACTGTGACAACCTTGTATAAAAGGTAAATGGCCTCATTGTATACAATCCCATATAAAAATGTTAGATTCTAATTTTCTTAATTTTTTTGGTTAGTGATTACATGTTCGAGATTTTCAATCGGTCTTAAAATTTTGTATTGAAATATTTTAAGACGAATTTTAGGGGGGGAAACATATAAACAAGTCGACCCGTTGATGAACCTAAATCTCACCCTTAACACCTAAAATCTTGTATCCAAAATACTTTTTTTTTCTTAAAGAATATCCAAAATCCATTTTTGACACAAAATTTGAAGCATATAAGCAGATGGGTTCGTTGATGTATCCAAATTAGTGTTCGCAAAATCGAACCAGAACAGTTAACCAGACATGGGCTCGGAAGAGGTTTAACCGGCCTAACCGGTAAACCAGCCGATTCAACCGCTCTAACCGAACACGTCTCAGGCTATCAAAAAAATATTGAAAAAACCAAACAAGATAATAAAAAAAAACTACTAAAATATGAAAACATATAAAGAATGATTAAAACAAAACGCGTTAATGAAAAAATAGATTTTAAAGAATCGATATGTGCCTGGGGGTAACTTTTCATGCGTGTATTGTATAGCATTGTGTATTTACCAAACCAAAAATAGAGGACCATTCGGATTTGGGAGTATCAACATTCAAAAAAGGATATTTGGGGGCATCAATACATGGATATGGTGTGATACTCATATGATAAAGAAACATACATTCAACTTTTTATTTGACACACAGAATCCTCCTACTCACGTTCATGTATAATATACATTGCATTACACGAGCTAGATTGAACAGGCCACTATACAACTACATTTAAAAATCTAGGTTTTAAAAATCGGAATCGCTCATTGAATTTCCGAGTGTGCCGAACTGAACTTATCATACTGATAAAACAAACATTCAAAAAAAAAAAAAAAAGTACAGAGACAACAAACAAATAGCTTCAAGATACGGCGGGACTAGCCAGGTTCAGGGTTTCTCAAACCAGAATCATCCACGCATCAATTTCGACTGACTCAAGCAGTTTCGAGTCTGCTCGGAAAATTTTATAACTCCGATGCAAACATCTTAGAAATGCTTGATGCATTTAATCAATTTCTGAGCTTCTAATCGTGTTGCTTAAACTCGCCACTACCTAATATATTAGGTGTTGTTGTGGTGGCGTTTTAGGTGATGACCATTATGAGCCCAGCTTTCGGGGGGGTCGATGCCCTCAAAAAGCGCAATAGAAAATACCTATTTTTTATCCCACTTGCAAAGACACCGCATCTTCTGGGAACGCTCAACATGATTTCATGAATATGTCGGAATAAGAAAAAAAAAAAAAATATATATATATATATATATATATATATATATATATAATAATTTAGTTTTTAACAAGTAAAATAAAATTA
>NW_006499824.1:771341-789723 GCF_000471905.2 Amborella trichopoda
ACAAGAAATAAAAAATTATGTTTTTTTTTATGATAAAGAACAAATAAATATGTAATGTTCATCCGTACACACATGCATGTGCATGACTGCAATTTCTAGGAAGGCTATATCAAGAATTTGTGGGAGTAAAAAATGTTTAACTTTCTCTCAAACATGCATATGCGTGAAGAGCTATTTTAAAAGGAAACAAATAAGGAAAATGGTTTGATAGGGGCTGCAGCCCTATCCAAAAATAAGTAAAGCGTTGTCTCATAACTCATGGAAAATTGCAATTGAAGCATTGGAAAATTTCAAATTGATCATCTTGGCTTAAACATTGTGGTTGTGAAAAAAAAATAAGGATTTCAAACACTAATTCACCCTAAACATAAGTGAAGACTATACTATTTTTTGAGTTTTAAATTTTATAGTTGGTGTTGAATATTGTTGAAGATAAACCAAGTCAAATTGCCTTGTCAAGTTGGTTATTGGTGATAAACTTCGTATTATTTCTTCTATCACCAAAATTCATTGTGATTATCCTCTATATATAGAGGCACTTATTTGTGTAATTTTTGTATCCAAAAATAGTTAAGAATTAGCTAGTTAGTGCTTTGGATTCGTAGACGTAAGGCTTCGGCCTGAACCACGTAAATCTTGTGTTATCTATTTTCTCTTCTTCTTGACATTCAATGTCTATGTACATGCTCTCTCGAACTTTAACAAATATTGATTTTAGAGACAACATCAAGAAAAAAAAACCTCTTCGGTAGATCAGTGGGCATATCGGGGCCCTACCCATTTTATTAAAGAATGAAAATAAACATTACATGAGCAGCTCTTAAACAACCCCGGGCAAAAGAACACTAGCAACAATAAATAAAATGAAAAGCATTACAAAATCAGTGGGACGAGTATGTGACACCATCACTTCATTCATAGAAACCGCTTCCGTTGTCGAAAGTGCTCTCTGGACAAAAACTTGAGCTGAAGATTTATTTTGGCTTTATTTTGTTTTCATAAAGCCTAAGCGTTATAGAACCTTAATCCTTCATTGGCAAGCCATTGCTCTGGTTCTGACATTGAGGATGTGAGTTCTAAGTCACATCAACTATCCCCAAAAAGGGGAAAAAAAAAAAAAAATAAGTAAAGAACAAGATTTTATGTTTTTGGGGGACTACATTGCCAATTTACTCTTACGCGTAAAACCTAATTTATTTTTAGGATCCCAAATGTTAACTAGGTAACCTCAAACCCCATCACTATAGCGGGTCATATAAAAAACAAAGGTTTCAAATTGCACCCTGTATGACTAAAAAAGATAACGTAAATTGTTTCATGCGGGCTGGGCTGCATATTGTGAATAGCCAGTCCATTTAAAAATAAGTGCAACTAAGGTCCAAATGTTTTCTTAATATAGTAATTATTTTTAATTTTCAAATTTTTTTTTTCATATTCATGATTTTTATGTGAAAGATTATATATTTTCTAAAAATTAGGATCAAATCATAGTTTTTTAAAAAAAGATTTATCGCCAAGCCTGCATTTCTACAATATGCGGGCAGCTGGGGGCACACAGAAACTGTGTCCAAAAGATAATATTCGAAGATTGAACAAAGGCTGTCCAGTTTTTTAAAGAAAACATCTAAGTGCTAAATAACTCAAGTGGGGAATTTATCAAAATACATGTGAGATATGAACAATTTAGCAATTTACCAATATTGTGATTTTATTTTAAATAACCACGAAAAGTCATAGCATCATGAGTTATAATAGTTTCAAATGTGCAAAATGATAAATTATGCATCTCTCATAGATATTTTAATAAATTTCCCTTGTTTTTGTTTTTGAAAATAGTCATACTAATTCTTGAGTCAAATCTAGGGGTGGCAATGGATCGGGACCCGACCCATATTCACTAGATATACCTGACATAGGTTCAGGTATGGGTCCAAGTTTTGGACCCACGGGTAGGGTCCAGATCTAATAAAGCATGCCCGGATAGTCCCGAGTTCGGGTACGGGTCCTGCTACATCTGATTCGACGGGTACTAAAATCGAATTTTTAGTTTACCAAAAGACCAAAGCCTCAACCCTAAGATCATTTCAATACTTTTTGTCTGCCCCTGGTTCCTCAAATGGACAAATGCCATCGCCATACTCCCTCTTTGCAACTCTCCCCCCTCAGTTTCTTGGAGATGTAGCTCTCTCTAGATCTCGAATGTCTCTCTCTCTCTAATCGCTCACATCTCAAAAATCAATTTTATGTTGTTAACCATTGTAGGCAACAAAAAATGAAGCTCATAGTGAGGGTGGCAATGGACCTGACCAGACCCGAGACGTGATGGGATACACCCAAAACCCGACGGATATGGGTGTGGATCCAACTTTTGAACCCAACAGGTCACGTTCGGATTCAAAACCTAGATCCAAATACATTAGGGTCTGAGTCTACGTTTAGACGGACCTGACCCATGCCTCCCATTGTCAGCCCTAGTCAAATCCCGTGCTTCCTTTCCACAACACATGATACACATGTAGCACGTTCCAAAAGCATTTCCTCAACACAATGATACACGTGCATAAAATTCCAAAAGCAGTAGAGTGAAATGCTCTTTCCCCTTTCCCACGAGAAAGAGTATATTCCGAACCAAAACGGAGAGGACACTCAGCCTCTCATTTAACCATAGGCAACAAACACACATTATTCCACTTAAATGAATTTCTGTGATTAAAGTTTGTGGTACATTATTTACAAACACATCAATTGTCAGAATTACCTTCCATATCTTCATAATTTTTATTGTAAAGGGATTTATTTTTTTCAGACTTATTCTTGATTTGACATCAATCTCCTTTCTTTTCTCCTTTTTCTTTCCTAATTTTTTTGGTACTTGTGGGTGGTCCAATGGATAAGATATCCGACCACTCAAATTTTGGGGGTGTTTGAAACATGAACAACCCTACGAACTGATCGATTATTTTGTATGGGATGGTTCCATATTCCACACATCGGCGCGGCACATACCTTCTTTTTTTTTTAAGTGTATTGGTCTAAGGTTTGAAATGTTAGACCACCCTATACAACATAATAGATTAGATTATAGGTCTGAATATTTCAAATATCAGGTCACCCAACAAATGCTAAAAAGTAATAAAAAAATAAACAAATGTGGTTTACATCGAACCAATTGTACTAAAACTTGGTAAACAAAACAAATAAATAGGAAGAATCCAACTGTAAATTTTTTGAAAATATAGGTCAAGGTCCATACATAAGTTTTCCTTTTTAATACTAAACTATTAACTCTAAGAATGTTAATACTAAACTATTAACTATTAACTCCAAGACAATTAATACTATTAACTCCAAGACTATTAATACTATTAATACTAAACTATTAACTCCAATACCATGAATACTATTAACTCCAAGACTATTAATACTAGCAATTAACTCCAAGACTATTTATTAATACTAAACTATTAGCCCAAAGACTATTAATATTTTACACCCACCCCCCAATTGGAAAGTTACTTTTTTTTTTATCAAAATAACCCCCTATGTTTCCAAAAAATGACGCCCAACATCTTTCGGTCTAACACCAATATGTCACAAAATGTGCCGTATTGGTACAAGCTGAATGTAGAGCCAATTTGTTATGGGAAAAGTTTATATAGAGCCGAGGCTCTAAACAATCAATTTAGAATCTACATCAAAAATTTCACGCGAATACATTGTTTTGATGGTCGAATATCATCAAATTGATCAGCTCGACATCAAGATGCACGGATAAGAGAAAAAAATGGATTTCAAGTTTTGGAAATAGTGCATCTTGTAACATATTTTTTTACCGTCGATGTTCTAGATTTTCAAGTTTTCATAGATCTATTCAATCTACACTATTTTTAAACTTTAAATTTTATATTTAACAATAAAAATATATTTTAAGGCTATCACAAAGATTTTCAGTATTGAAACTATATTTTTTAATACTATTTGAAGGTGGGCTCTAATTTGATTGTTTAGAGCCTAGGCTCTATACAAAATGTACCCATTTGTTATATGGGCTCTATACAAGTCATGCAGGTCATGCACATTTTGTGTTGGACCAGCATGTATATATAAATCTATATATACATATAGAGAGGGAGAGAAGGGAAAACAAAGCAAAAAGTAGGGAATTTTGTTTAAAACAAATGTCAACTTTTGTAAGTTGGGGATGGTTTAAAAAAAATTATTGAAATTAATAGTGTGATATTAAAAGCGTTTTATAGGGGTATAGGTGGCGATGGACTCAGACCTGACCTAAGACCCGAAGCGTAGACCCGCTCGCGTTCGGGTATGAGTCCAAAAATTTGACTCGAGAGGTAGAGCCCTGATTCAAAATTTGGACCCAACGGTCGTTCCCCAACAAAACGGGAAAGTTACCGAGTCGTACGTTTTAGAAACCCGTGCCCAAAAGATGATGGGAATTGTCACCACGTAGGGCAGTGGGCCCACCACCCAAGAAAGTGGTAATCTGGCACGGTCTACGAATTTGGCTCTCCGGTTTCGAGCCATTTACACGTCTTCAGCCATAGCCAGAACCGCTCACTCACTGTAAAGCCCACCAAAAATGGTGAAGAAGCAAAACGGACGGCGCAGTAAATTTCTCAAAATATATTATTTTATTTATTAATTTCAATATTAATCACGTGGGCAGAAAACTTCTGGAACCAAACTCTCAAGATATTTTTGAAGAGGGGGACGCATTTAAATACATTCGCGTCCGCTTTCTCCGGCGACGGTAAAGTAGGCAGTGAACGGTGTGTGTCATTGCCGACATCATCTTGCACCGTTCCCATTTAAGCACCACTCTCCTCCTCCTCCTCCTCCTCCTCCTCCTCCTCTATAAATACCGCACCATCACCATTACTCTTCTCGTGCCATCTACTAGTTTTCTCCTCATTCCCATCTACAGAGAGAGAGAGAGAGAGAGTTTTGCTTTTGATAAATACACATCTATAGAGAGAGGGAGAGTTTTTCTTTTGATAAATAGAGAGACTAGTGATTTTTCTTCTGATTAAGAGAGAGAAGAGAGAATTCATTCCCACTTTTGATAAGTAAAGAGATAAGGGAGACTTCATTTACCACTTTCTCTCTCTAAGATAGTACATTCACCAGTTTCTCTCTCTACAAAATGTCCATTTCTCCAGAAAACGAGCACCCTCAAAAGGTTGTGGGTTGGGCTGCAAGGGACGCATCTGGTGTTCTATCTCCCCTCAACTTCTCTCGCAGGTACTTTTTTTTTCATTTATTTCAAGGTATCGTTTTTGTGTATTTGTCTGTGTAATTTGAGTTCATGTTAATCTTCCTTATTCAAATCTACAGATGGGTTATCTGTACTCCTCATTCATCTTCCAAAGAGTAAATCAGTAAACAACAACTTCTGAAAAACACAGAAAGTAGCAAGGGCAACCTGTATTTGCAAATATATTAAAAAAATTTCTTTTTTTCCTTCTTTTTTTTTAATATTTGTGGTGGATGGGTCTTTATTTATTGGAAAATTATTTGATAGGGCTCAAAATAAGTAAAGCCTCACCTCATAATTCATAAAAAAAATTGCAATTCAAGCATTGAAAAACTTTTACATCAATCATCTCAGCTTGAACATATTAGTTATGAAAAAAATTTAGGATTTTAAGCTCTACAAATCGTGTATATTGTAACAAATTATCTAAACTGTCCATGTCACCCTAAAATTAAGTGTTTATAGATCCGCAAGATCTATACAATTTTTTGAGTTTCAAATTTTTTATTATGGGTGTTGAAAATTGATTTAAATGCCCCATGGAAATTTCTGTTGCCAAAAGTGCTTTCCAAAAGAGGATTTGAAGTGAGGCTTTATTTTGTTTTCATAAATCTTAGGCACTACAAAAACTTCATCCTGACAACTTGGGTCTTCATTTTTATGAATGTTTTTTTTTGTAAAATGGTTTCATAGGGATGCAGCCCCATCAAAATAATTAAATCTTCACCTCATAACTCATAGAAAATTGCAATTCAATTCAAGCATTATAAGACTTTACATTGATCATCTCGGGTTGAACGTTATAGTTTTTAAAAAAATTTGGATTTCAAATTCTAAAAACAGGGTATATTGTAACATATTATCTAAACTTTAAGAATAAGTGTTCACAATTCCATAAGATTTGTGCTATTTTTTAAGTTTCAAATTTTATTGGCGGTGTTGGAAATTAATTTTAGAGCCATTACGGAGATTTTTGTTGTCGAAAGAACTTTATAGAGGAGGATTTGAGGCGAGGCTTTATTTTATTTTCATAATACCTGGGCCTTATACAAACTTCAATGTTTTTTTGTCGTTCTTTACGATAACCAATCATATCTAATCTTTAGATAATAACCAATCATGGGTAATTTTTAGATGGTCAAGATATGAAGTTATTATAATCTATTGCATATAATATTTTTTCCCTTGTGAAAGGGAGATGTTGATTACATTTAATGATGATCACTTCTCTTTTATCCTATTCTTTAAAGATAAGAATGCTTTATCATCATGTTTTTATCTCCTGTTTATTGTCATCACACTAATTGTTTTTCAATTATTTGAGATTAAACATTCCCTTAATAACGTGTAAATTGCCATCGCAATATTAATTATTGTAGATTCAGGATTATATAACAAAATCTTTTTTCCAGTTTTGCCTCATATTAATTTAATGGACTAATATCTATTTAATGGTTTGGAATTTGTTGGATTAATATCTATTTAATGGTTTGGAGTTTTGTTGGATTGTTTTAGGGCCAATGGTGAGGAGGATGTGACGATAAAGATCGTGTATTGTGGGATTTGCCATTCTGATCTTCACGCTATTAAAAACGAGTGGGGGAACACCATCTATCCAATTGTGCCAGGGTAATGAAAGCTCACCCTATTTTGTCTTTAGACCTTTAATTTAATAGGGTGCAATTTGCATACGGACGCATCCGTAGGTATAGAGGTAAGGTGCACTTTCAAATTTTATCATGATATATAATTTTGATGTAAAATATTTTTAGGATTAACACAAATTTTTTTTTTATATTTAATTATAAAATTTTAAATTTTAAAAATAATTAAAATCAAATAAATCTATAAACATATGAAAATCTTGAAAATAGACAAGGTAAATGATATGTTACAAAATGCGAGACTTAAAATTTTTTTACTTTTTATAATCATACATCGAGATGATCAATTAAAAGGTTTTTCAACATTAAAACTACTTTTTTCGATAGATTTTTTAGGAGCATCCGTAGTTCTACATTATCAAGTATGATCCTTATATAAACTTTTTCCAATTTCATAACATACCATGCACAAGGAACGTGTAAGATTGTAAACATACACAATTGGTGCATAATAAATGGTACACAATTGGGTCATTCACCGTGCATCACTGTAAAAGGAGGGTGGAGAATAGTCGTAACCGAGAGAATACCAATGAGAATTTGTAATTAATCTCCGCCGTTTAAAAGGGCATGAAAATATTTTTGTAAAAGTATTTTACATAAAAAAAAACTGGGGATTATACACCATGAGACTATTTACCTTAGATACAGAGAGGTCATGATTACCTATTACCATCCGATGTAAAATCTGATAGCTTAGGTGTGACACAAAAGTCAAAAAAATTTCTTTTGAACTTTGAATTTAATCAATAAAATAAATACAGCCATCAAATTTTACATTCAATTAACAAAATCAATTATGACCACTTTGTGACAAAGGTAGATGGTCTCATTATATACTTTCTCAAAAAAAAAAAACTCCCCTAATGATTACGTGTAGATTATATACTTTCTCAAAAAAAAAAAAACTCCCCTAATGATTATGTGCAGGACTTTTTTCATACCAATTGGTTGTCAATTTGCGTTGGGATTAATTGGCGCAAATAATTCCCACGCCTATTCACATAGGAGAGGTTGTTTTTTCCCTTATTTTTAATTCGTGAAATCCTTTTCAATTTTTTTTGGAAAAAAAAACTTTTGTGGGATAATTTTCTATAAATCCTGACTAACAAACTTGGTCTTGTTGCGTAACACTAAACACAGGCCAAATCGCAACATAAATTAACCAATTTTCTTTTTGGTTTTGGAAATTTAGATGTTTAGAGACAGTTGGATAAAGCTATACAACTAGCATATTTATGTACATTCCATTAAATTTGGTGGAAAATGGTGATAACAACCTACCCACCCCTATTTAAAGCCCACTCTCACTATGTGAGGGATGATATCCTTATAGAAAACCCTTATCTCCAGGCCTCCTCCTTTATAGAAAAGGAATTGAATACTACCCAAACATAGCGGTCCTTTAATAGATAGTGACTCTACCTGGCCACATTTATCTGTAAAGTGCCTAAATTAATACCAACAATTATCGGTAAAGAGATTAAAATTATTCCTATGATAAAATAAGATAGTATTGGGTTATTGGGTAGTTGACAAGGTTTCTCTATATTGATGTATTTGCCGTGTTTGACTATTTATACTCGGGGTTTGCTCGAGTTTTTTCGAGTTAGGTGTGTCCCACACGAGGATATATAAAAAACTTTAAAAAATATATATGACAAATTCTAAAAAATAAAAAATTTATTTGTGATATATGTTTATATGTTTTTTATTATTTTGGAAAAGATTGAAAAGTGTTTTTGTCATGAATAGTTGTGTTTACATTTTCCCATCTTTTTTACATTATTTTTTAAAATACTCCCGTCATAAAATGATTTTTTTAAATCTATTTCTTTTACTACTTTTTTAACCGTAGTATGATGTATTTTGCTTAATCTTACTTTAAACATGCATTTCCTATTTTTTGAATTTTTTGCATTTTTTTAATCTGTTTTTTTGTTGCCATATACTTAGCCTTATTCGGGTTGAGTTACTCGCACTCAGGCCAAGTACTACGATTGGGCATGGGCGGAGTACTCACCCTGGGTAGTGGTTTCCAATACTGTGTATTGGTTTTGACCAAATAATTATGGCACTTTAATGCATTCTAAGGAGCAAGTAAAGGGCATTCCATATGAAGAAAATAAAGTTTAAAAATAGTTTTGGACTTCATGACGCAACCCAACCATCGAAATTGATATCCAACGAATGGAAATGATTGTAAATTCCATGTACGAAAGAAAAATGATTTTTTTTGTAAACAATCCCAAAATAATTGTAAACTCCATGTACAAAAGATAAATGATTTCTTTAAGTGTGCCTCTTTCTTTTTGTTGTTTTTTTGTTGCCGACCATTTATTGATGGTTTATGCATCCCTAGATGCATGAGTTCACCTCGGATTTCATGAACTTAGGATGTGTAACATATCTTAAGTCAGAGTTTTGATTTAGCACAATTTGGCAGCCCAAAAAATAGCACAGATATGATGACCTATGGAGAATTAACATGAACAATCCAACAAGAAAAAAAAAAAAATTCATGTTTAAAATTTGCTTTGTTTAGATTCATGATTAGAGCGGTGGAGATTACTAATCTGTCAAATTTTGGATCGGCATTTGAATAAGTATGTCCGCTGACTTACCAACCCTATGATTCATTGATATTTGACAGCCATGATACCTTTTTTTTTTTTTTAAGGCATTGGTTCAACATTTCACCTCTACGAATTGGTAGTTTCAAAATATTTCTTGTCATCTTGTATTTTTCAAGGAAATATGACACCCATAGAATCACTTAATCCTTGAGATTTATATTTCTTTTTATGCTCCTTAATTTTGATGTTTCCTACATTTGATTGAGTTCGTTCCAAAGGTGCTGTAATGTTCTGTTACTATCTACATGGTAATTTGTTTGTCAATCTTATTAAAAAATTTCATACAGCACTTAGTGGAGACCGGCCATTTCAACCCCTCTTCTCAATTTACAGGGGCCCCTCTCTTTTCCTATGGTCTGTTTATATGCAGTGCATAAGTTGTGTGTTTGTATTCATCACATTAGAGGGGTGAAAAGATCAGGCGAAATTTGAACTTCACCTGACTGACAGTTGCACTGCTTTCAAATTTCATGTGGCCCATCTACAATATTTAGTGCTAGGGAAAGTTCCTCCTAATTTACTTGGCGGTTTACATTGTTGAGGTTTATTAACAGAATTTGCATTCCAATCTGTTAATATCATTTCGCATTAACCTTTATTTGAAATCAAGTGGCTTGATTTCCGGTTGTACGAGTTTGTCTTTTGTCAATTTTGCTATAACCTCTTAGACTAACTAAAGAAGCTATGTTTACTGTGAAGGAGAGCTAAAAAGGGCTAAATTCAAGAGAGCGTTTAGAATGAGTTTGTTGAACTAAAACCAGACATACTTATGGCCTTGGCAGTAACTTGAGTCTTTAACCATGTGTCATAAATGAGAGAACACACGAAGTTTCTTTCCCTATGTTATCGAGACTAGTTAATTTTATGCAATTTGTCTCATAAATTTCATACAATACGATTTTGTATAAAATGCACATTCTAATGGACAATCCTTTACAGGCACGAGATAGCAGGGATTATAACAGAGGTTGGAAGCAATGTTAAGGAGTTCAAAGTGGGTGACAAGGCGGGGGTTGGGTGCATGGTTGGGGCATGCCATAATTGTGAGGCTTGCGAGCAAAGCCTTGAAAATCTGTGCCCCAAAGTCATCTTTACTTATAATTCAATCTACTATGATGGCACTAAAACCTATGGTGGCTATTCAGACAAGATAGTTCTTGACAAGCGCTATGTTGTCCGTATCCCTGAAAACCTACCGCTCGATGCTACAGCTCCTTTGCTATGTGCAGGGGTCACTGTGTATAGCCCCATGAAACATTATGGCCTCACAGAACCTGGTAAGCATCTTGGGATTGTTGGGCTTGGTGGACTTGGTCATGTGGCTATAAAATTTGCTAAGGCTTTTGGGCTCAAAGTTACAGTCATTAGTACATCTCCTAAAAAGGAGAAAGAGGCCACTGAGATACTTGGTGCTGATAAGTTTTTAGTGAGCCGCAATCCTGAGCAAATGCAGGTAAGATATCAAATTGTGATACTTTTTAATTGGATGGGTAACTGATTAGTGTTAGTTGTCTAGACTTTAAATGGTTACACACACATTATGAATGATTTCTTTTTGGTAATGCTTTGGTCCATATTTAAAGCTGGATAATTTATAAACATCTCAAAGCAATTAGTTAGTTTGACGAGAAACGTCATATGTTTTGAATCTGGTTATCCTTATGACCTCCTTATTTATGGTTGCTTTTGTTTGATTAATTTTTCTCCAGGCTGCTATGTGTACCATGGATTATATCCTTGACACTGTTTCCGCTGAACACGCATTGGTACCCCTCCTCTCTTTACTCAAGTCTAATGGAAAGTTGATTGTGGTGGGATTGCCAGAAAAACCCTTTCTACTTCCTGCTTTCCCCTTAATTGCTGGTAAGAAATAATGTCCCTAAGCTATTATGAAAACACGCCTTACTGGCTGGAGTATGACAGCTTCTCCTTAACAAATTCTACTTGGTTGTTATTGTAGGGAGGAAGGTTATAGGAGGAAGCATCATCGGTGGGATGAAAGAGACACAAGATATGATCAATTTTGCCAGCAAACACAACATCACTGCTGATATTGAGCTTGTAAAGATGGACTATGTGAACACTGCCATGGAGAGGTTGGCAAAAGGCGATGTGAGATATCGCTTTGTGATAGATGTGGCCAACTCCTTGTCAGCTAAATACTAGAAGTCCACTTGCTGGATTTACAGGACTTAAGACTATGAATTGTGGTTTCATTTTGTTTTTCTCTTATGTATTTCTTCTCATTTTTTGGTTTTTCTAAAAGGGTAGATTACTGTATATCATCAGTCTTTGATTTTGGGAATTGAACATTGAATTCTTGAGATGTTCACTATTTAGAATATAGTTTTCTTCTATACAAACTTGATGTGTGCCTCACCTTTGTTTTTCTGCCTTATTTTCCATGGAATGAAATGTTGGAAATTCCTCAACATCGAGATCCTTTTAAATGTTAGTTTTATGAAAAATATCCTATTCGAATGCTGGGCGTGATTTTTAAGTTTCTAATGTTTTCTTCTTTTTTCTACTCTCTATTAGGAGCACTGATGTACTTGGAGGGATAAGAATACAGATATGGATAATATTGAGTGCTTATTTGAGCCTAGGAGAAAGCTATGCATTCCAAGTTTGGCTTGTCGGAAATCTCTATGAATGAGATTTCTATTAACCAAGTTGATTTCTCACGTTTGGTTCATGGGAAATTTCTCTTTAGAAAATCCTCATGGGCCACACTTCTAAATCTCTTTCCAAAACAAATCTTCATGGGCCACACTTCTAAATCCCTTTCCAAAACAAATCTACATGGGCATGTAGCTATACAACATATGAAAAATCTCTACCAAAAGTGGCTTCATAACGTATAAAGAAAGATGATTTCTTGGAAATCTCTCTCATGGAGAAATTCCGTTTGAGGTACATTCGATGAAAATCCCAGTGTAATATTGTTGGTCCTCTTTCCCATGAAACAAACATATGAATATTGTGGTGAGGTATCATAGTGTAGAAAAAAATCAGGTGGTTCAAATTCTAACTGCCCAGTTAGATCAAATTCGATCGGAATAGGCATTTGGCCGGTTTTGGTTTCAGCCGGTTTTGGTGAAACGGCCGATTATTTTTTAAAAAAACAAAAAAAAATTATATAAAATCCCAATACATAAACGATTTTGTTTGTAATGCATTTTTTAATGTTTTTCATCATCTTGACAAAGATTGGAAATTGTTTTGGAGTATCTTGTTCCAATCGAAGAATTCTATCTGAGAGAGCCTTTTTCGATAGGATCTTCGTGATCCGCTCTACCTTCATGTTTATAGAGTTGGTTCTTATCCCGAGTCAGAAGCTCTCGAAGAAATGATGGGGGATGATCGTTCAAACTATTCGTTCTACCTTGTTTTTCAACACCGGCACCTCGATGCTTTCATTGATGGCTCTGATCAGAATGATTGGGTTGGGTCTTCGTCCGCTCCCACTTGATTTGTATTAATATTTATTTTCACATTTTCCCACCTTTTCAAAAATTATCTAAAATACGCTCGAGCACAAATCCATTTTTTAAAATCCATTTTTTTTTCATTAATTTTCAACTTCATTTGGATGTGCTTTGTTAAATCATGATTGACATATAACTTTTACATTTTATTAGTTTTTCTTTTTAACATTTTTTTTATCGCCCGGGACTTGACCGTTTATTTGTTAGACAGGTTTACTTGTTAGGCCAGTTGAATCGCTTCCAACCCCATGTCCGGTTAACCTTTACGGTTGGATTTTTCCTAGAACAACAAAGATATTACTCCATGTAATTGTCCTATGTAAAGAGCGCCATCTTGGAAAGATCGAGTTTCTATGCGGGTTTCTTAATAAATCTATTTTTTAGATGGATTTTAAGACTTAATTTTTAAGGATATGTAATCTCTAACATGGAGATCATAAATATGAAAAAATAAACAAATTTTAAAAACTAAAAATAATAAGTAAACAATTGAACCATTAGTTTCCATTGTTTTTAGATAGAACATATACTTGCATCCATATCTAAAATAGGTGCTTCACACTTTTTGAACCGCATATGTAGAAATGGGCCAGCCCGTATCAAACAATTTTATATCTTGGAAGCTTAAAAAGTGTTTTGCCGTGGAGGCCAAGTCAAAAAGTGGAAAAGACCCTCGTGAGTTGTTTGGTTGAAAAAGATTATCCTTCTCTTGCAGAGAGAGAAAAAATCTTATCCGATATAAAGAAACCTCATGTCGGGCTTAGGCTCTCTTTCATGTTTTTTCTTTTCCAACTTTTGTTTTTATGGAAAAAATTTATATAAAGTTGCAACCTAGAATTACAAAGGCACCTCATAAATCGATCGGAAATATTGTTTTAATGTTGAAAAGCTTTCTAATCAATCATCTCGACATCGAGAACTATGAATATGAAAAAAAAAAAGTTTTTGAATCTCGACAATAGTGCATCTTGCAATACAATATCTAGAACGTCCATTTTCAAGATTTTCATATATTTATAGATCTACTTGATTTTAACCAATCTTAAAATTTTAAATTTTCTAATTAGGTATGAAAATAGATTTTAAGATAATACTAAGAATTTTTACAACAAAATTACATGTTATGGTAAACTTTTAAGGTGCGCCTTTATTGGATTGTTTAGGGTTGCAACCTTATAGAAACCACACCCTTTATTTATTGGTAGGAACCTCTCAATTGTAGAAAAGAAAAATACAATATCCATTATTTTGCATTGAAGAAGGAAAAGAAAGAGAGAAGTAGGTTAGAGAGAAAAAGTGAAAACCATTTTTTTCAAAAAGAAAAAGCCTTTGGAATAAAATAAAATAAAAACTTTGAGAAAAAATTTCATATAATGAAATCCTAGAGAAGAAAATCCTTTAGAAAAAATAAGACGACCCAAGAAAGCTTAGTTATGGATGAATTTGTAAATATTAATTTAATAGCAGATGTAGTCTGAAAAAGTGAACTATGTAAATTTTATGGTTAATATTTTATTTCATTTATTTGCTTCTTATGTTGACTCTTACACACACGCAAATGTTTTGGTGTAGTTGTCTTGTATCTGGGTTCCCCTCCTCGCATTTGCAGTTCTGTGAGAGGGCTCGATCGAGTGAGCTCAAGAATTGTTATCAAAGCACATGTTCTTTTTCCCTTGTTTATGTTAAAGCTCCTAGGTAGGGCTAGGGCATTCTTGTTTTTTTGGACTACTGAAAGGAGCGTGGGAGAACAATGAAGAAAACCTCTCAAGTACGCAGCTTTGACCACTGAAGGGACCATTTTGGGGACGCACTATTAGTTAAAAGAGACCGCCGATGAGTGGCCATTGTACAAAGCATATCCTAACTGACTAACCGTCAGTTAACAACATGACCAATAGTGGACCACTTTAACCACTGGTGGACTTTAACTAACAGTGACACCTTGATAGTTGATGGGACTTTAACCACCTAAGACACCTTAACTGCGAGTGGGGCACTTGACCGATGAAGCTGCCCCTGATGGAGGAAGTCAACATTAATCGACAAAATCACCCTTGACCAATGAGATCATCTTTAACCGATGAAGACATCTTAACCAACGGTGAAGCCTTAGCCATCGAAGGCCGCTTTAACAGATAGAGGCACCTTAACTGTGGGAGTCGCCCTAACTGATGGAGGCACCTTAACCGTTGGAAGCATCTTAACTAATAGAGGCACTCCCTAACTACTAGTGAAGAGAGAAGAGAGAGTGTGGTAGACTGTGTGCACGGGTTAAAGATAGATTCCAGTATCGGGAGCAGAATGACATCGCCTAATGGGAATAACTGGATCATTTGGATGCCAAAGATAGAAGATCTTCTATATTGTAAAGGATTTATATAAACTCATTGAAGGGGTAGAACACAAGCCCAAAAGTATGACCCATGATGAGTAGAAGTGATTGGACCAAAATGCTTTTGGAATTATTCGACAATGATCATATGAAAATGTGTTCCACCATATGTTGACAAAGACCTCTGCTAAGTCATTGTGGAATAAGATATATGACTTTACAAGAGAAAGGCTAACAAAAATAATGTGTTTTTTATTCAAAAATTGATGAACATGAAGTACAGAGATGGAAGATCTATTGTAGAGCACTTAAACAATGCAAAACATTGTTAGCCAACTAGCAATGATGAGGTTTTACTAGAAAATGAGCTACATGCTCTGATTTTGCTTGATTCACTATCAGACAGTTGGGAGACTTTGGTAGTCTCTGTAAGTAACTCAGCACCTGATAGGATAGTAACTATGAGTCAAGTCACTAGTAGCCTACTGAACTCGCAAGCTCTTGTCCCAAGTCGAGAAAGGTCAAAATATAAGGACCAAAATCGATCCAACTGATCTAAGGATAAAGCTAAATCGAAGTCCAGAAGGGGGGTCATATGTTATCATTGTGGCAAGAATGAGAACATCAAGAAAGAATGTTGGAAGCTCAAGAAACAACAAATTGATGACAATGGCAAGGATGATGGCAGTCAATCACTGTAATGACCACATATATGGTGTGGTCAAATTGTAGTGACAAGTTCATCAATATTACATCAAGCTTGTGCAACTCTGATTGGGTAGTAGATATTGGAGCATCGTTTCACGTTACTCTATACATACATTATTTTATTTCTTACAGAGTAGGATATTTTGGCTTTGTAAAGACAATGAATAATGGTTTATCAAAGATTGTGGATAAGGGAGAAGTGCACATTAATACTAATATTGCGATGAAGTCAGTGCTAAAAGACATCAGACACATACCAAATACATGTCTGAACATCATCTCAGGAGGATGTTTAGAAGATGAAGGGTATTACTTAGTATTCGATAAGGGACACTTAAAGCTGACGGAGAGATCTATTATCGTGGCAAAGGGCAAGAAGTATTATTCTCTACAGAACATAAGTACAAATCTCCAACGGCGAATTTAATGTTGTCATGGAAGAACCCTCATTAGACCAAGGGGGCCATATGTAAAGAAATCGATTCTTCCCGTTATCAAGAATGCATCTTTGACCCCACGTGACCAATGTTTGTCAAGCAAACAACATAGAGTCTCATTCTCAAGTACGAGCTCTAAAGATATGAAAACCCTTCACTTAGTGTATTCAGATGTGTGTGGTCACATGGATGTGAAGTCACTTGGTAGCACATGATACTTCGTCACCTTCATCGATGATGCTTCAAGAAATGTATGGGTGTACTTAATTAAATCAAAAAATTAGGTGTTTGAGATCTTTCAGAATTTTCATACCAAGGTAGAAAGGGAGATAGGTAAGTTGTTGAAGGGGGAGTACACCTTGAATGCTTTCAAACGCTATTGTGTCAAGCGTGGCATAAGGCAAGAGAAGGCAATGTCATATATTTTCCACATAATGGTGTAGTAGAGAGAATGAATCACACCATTATGGAGCGAGTTAGGAGCATGTTATCCATTGCGTAATGGGGTGAAGCAGTCATTACTACATGCTACCAAATAAATAGATCATCATCATTTCCTCTAGATGGTAGAATCCTAGATATAGTTTTGATCGAAAAAAATATCTCCTATTCACATTTGAGAGTGTTCGGATACAAAGTATTGGTGTACATACCCAAGAAACAAAGATCCAAGTCGGATGAGAAAGCACTCGTATGCATCTTCTTAGGGTACTTAGATGAAGAGTTCCGCTACAGGCTATGAGATCCTGAGAACAAGAAGGCAATCAACAGTAAGGATGTAGTCTTTCATAAAAACTTTATCATTGAAGACGCAAAAAAATTAGAAAAACCCCAAATCTTCAACGATATAGATCCAGTCATAGTTCCCCTACATGCTACAAGAAGAGGGGAGAAGTGCATCAAGAGGATGGGTCCCAAGAGTTTGACATGCCAGTTCTACGTGAGATAGAGCTTGGGGAGCAGCCTATTGAAGAAGTGTTGTCACCTACAGTTGAACTGAGAAGATCCTCTAAGAGACATAAACTCTCTACTAGATACCTTGCATCAGAGTAAATCCTACACACTAAATGGTGTGAACCAAAAAAAAAGAACTATTTGTAACATGGTTTTTTGTGTTTTATCATTTTGGGAAAGATAAGAAAGTATTTTGGCCATGAATACTTTTTCTTGTTTTTCCATCTTTTTGGGATTATTTCAAAAATACCCTTAGACATAAATTAATTTTTCAAAATCTTATTTTACTAATTTTTTACGTCATTTAGATGTGTTTTCTTTAATCTTACTTTAATCATATATGTCCTAATTTTATGGATATTTTGAATTTATTTTAAAAAAATTAACATTTTTTGTGTAGCCAGCACTTGCTTGTACCTAACCGGTTTAGACTTACTGGGTCCTGGGCCATGGTCGGTTCCATGGCTAGTTCTTGCAATTGAATAATATCAAACCGAGCTATTTCTAATGTGGTTCGATAATGGAAACATTAGAATGATCCATACTTTGGTGAGGCAAGTCGTTCACATGTATATTCGTGTCCTATTGCTAGATCGACGTGTCGATATGCTTTTATGGACCATTTTGAAAAACATAAAATTGTTTTTTATCACCATTTTATAAATGACTCAACTGAACCCATTTTTACATGGTCCCTTAGTCTACATTTTGTAAAATCTCCTCCACTTATTCGTTTCCAACAACCAAAGCAAGAGACTGACATACATTGAGGTAGGATTGGGGAGTTTGGTGTGGTGCACCTGTTATTCTCTCTGAACATCTTTGTTCCCTCTCTCTCTCTCTCTCTCTCTCTCTCTCTCTCTCTCTCTCTCTACTACTCTCTACTACTCT
>NW_006499824.1:813677-854823 GCF_000471905.2 Amborella trichopoda
TCTACTACTACTTACTTCTTTCTTTTGTTTGTTACGTAGTACGTTCTTCTCTCTCTCTCTTGTTTTAGTTTTAGTTAGTACGTACTAGTAGACAGTATATATACTACCTCTCTCTCTCTCTCTCTCTCTCTCTCTCTCTCTCTCTCTCTCTGCTTTTTTATTAAGCTCGTAATGCAAAATATATATTCCACCAATGTCATGAGTATAATAGTTTCCTAATGTTTAACCCAATGTTTAAAAAATCAGTGATCCAAAACGGATTAGTTACCCAATATTATGTTAAGCTTGTTTAATTTATTTTATTCTAATTTGAAATCAATAATTAATATAAAAAGCGGTTTATAGTTGTTTTAATTACCAGAAAGACAAAAACTAAACAATTGTCATATTTGTTCTTCACCATTTTGGGGGAAGTTACATCAAAATTATTTTGAGAAAAGTTATCAAAATGAACTAGAATTATTATTTATTTAACATTTTACTGGTTTTTAACTCCACTTGACTGATCTTCATAATTGCTCTAATGTAATTTCTGAAATTAAATAAAAAGATTTAAATAAAATGTTAAACAATTCATCTCTTAAGAGTACTTTCTATGATATTTAAAATGATCCCGCATAAGTTCCATTTTATGATCAAGTCCCTTTTTGTCATTGTTTTATTCTTTGAATTATCCAAAAGGCATGGATAAGTGTTTAGGGAAATTTGTCAAACTATACCCAAGATTTGAACTATTTAATATCTTATCCATCTTTTAATATACAATTTCAATTGTCTATCAAATGACATATCGAGGTGACGAAATGAGTTTTAAAATTTCTCAACTTTATCAAGAAAGACAAAGGAACACACTTTCGATATCTTGGTCAATAATCTAACAAAATTGAGAGATTAAGAAAGTTGACACACATAGAATTAGAGTTAGGTACACAAAGTGGAGATATTGTTCTGTTTTTGTGGCCATTTAAATGCCTTATGAGAGCATGTAATGAATTATATGATAGAAGAACAATGAACTTTAGTGAGAGTATAGTCCAGAGGTATCGAAGTTGGCAATGCTAATGCCTAGATTCAAACTAGGCTTGATGAGCTAGGCCAGTTGAGCTCTAAAACCCTATAATACCTGGGCATTTAGCATAACTAAGAAGGGTTAGCATACTTCTAATTTACTTGAAAGGGCTTGTCTTCCCCACCAAGTTACCAAATTTTTATGTTAAAAAAAATAAATAAATAAAGAATGGTTAGCATGGTGATCTCTTAATAAGGTCAGTGAGATGTCCAGGATAGTTAGCCAAGAGATTGTGTGATTGATAGGCATAAATGGACAAGGGTCAAACTATCATCATAGACCATCACACGACATCTACATATGATAGTTATACTGAGAAGAGAACACCATTTAGGATGTTGCATGTATATACACTAAAGATAGCCCTCATGCACCAATTACCATATGTGTGAATAGGTCTGTGTGACATAGGCTTGTCCCTAGGGGGACCTGTAGTCCATAGACTAGGATTGTATTCTTATCATTTATTGGTTGGCTTTGATAGCACAATCATGAACCAATGCGATAGAGTGTGAGTTATAGGAATTACTAGGTCAATTGAATGAATGTGAGACATGGTCACTAGTAGAGATGGAGTTTCTCAGTATTTTTACATTTTTCTAACGAAGATGGATCCGATTCCCATAAAATTAATTTGAAAATAATTAAATAAATTATAAATAATATTTAGACTATTAATTTTTTAGAAGTCTCTCAATATTTTATTTCTTCAAATTGATTTTTTTAATAAGCTTAAACTGCATTTTCAGGTATTTAATAATTCAAAGAGAAAATAAAAATATTTATTATTTTTTAAAAAATAATAATAAATTTAAATTTATTAAAATATATGGGGGCCATAGCTTTATATGCAAGAAAGTTGGACGTATAGCTAAGAATTGTATGTTTAACAAAAACAATGGCGGGAATAAAGAATATGCTTGTGTTGTCTTTGAGAGCATCCTAGTCGATCTCAAGTACACATCTTAGTATCTTGACTTAAGTATTACGACCCATGTGTCAAAGACCAAAGACGCTTTTCATAACTTTAAACCTGTGAGGTTGGACAAGCAACATAGAAAACCAAAGACCAAGGCCCAGTTTGAATGTCAAAGAAAAAAATATTCACATTGAAAAAAAATGCATTTTTTTCCTCCTCAATTGAGAAACATTATCGTTTTATTTTATTATGTTGTTAGACTGTTTAGATGTCTATTAAAATATGAGAAAAAAAATTTATTTGCCAGATATGTATGTTTGGATGCGTTGCAATAAATTCTAAATTCGTATTTTTTCTTTATGTTGGTATACTGTTTTGCATATTTTTTATCTCCATAGAGCAGTCGAAAATGGCAAAAAAATAACTCTCCAGCAACCCGTTGAAATGCTAGGGAGAGCCCTGGGAAATTAGGGGCACGGCTTTCTAGAGATAGAAAGATTGAAATGTTCATTTCTTAGAGAGAGAAAGTCGAACTAGTACTGGGAGATGGGATCTGCAACGTTGAAAATGAGAGAAGGAAAGAGTTGTGAGACTTGCTTGAGAGTGGGAGATAGACTTTTATAAGTGCGACTCATAGTAGGTAAGTTTGGGGAAAGGGCGTGAAGAATGAAAGAGCTGTGAGACCTGTTTGAGAGCGGGAGAGAGGGTTTTGTAAGTGTGACTCAAAGAGGGAAGGTTTGGGGGAAAGGCGCGAAGAGGAAGCGAAAAAAAAAATTGAGCGCTCACATTTTTGGGCAAATTTGGCTTAGCATCATAATCTGTTTTGTTGGGGAATAAAATCTAATGGGGTTATCAAAACGGTTCCAGTTGCTATCTCAATCCTTTTTTTCTTGTCATTGGAAAATATTGCAATTTTAGGTACACCCAAACTGGCCCCAAAGTATTGAGCATTAGGGACTATGGGCTTGAAATGAAGAATTAGAAGATTGTGGTCCTAGATGTTGAGATTAATTTGCATAATTTGATGCTTCATAATGTGTTGAAAGTCAGACCAAAAGGTAGATGGATCCCTCCTATAATAAGGACTATCAAACTTAATTTTGATAGGAGCTCATTAGGAAACTCAGGCCTATCTAGGGTTAGAGGGATTCTGCGTGATGCAAATGGAGAGGTGATCTTTTGTTTTGCTGGCTCATGTGGGGAAGTAACAGGTAATAAGGCAGAATTGGCTGCGTTGGAGTGTGGAATTCAGATTCTACATCAGGAAAATATCAAGATGCCATGCATTTTTTAGGGGGATTCCTTAAATGTGATTAATTGGTGTAAAAAGACTTCAAGACCACCTTGGAATTTGAGGAGGAAATGGCTAGATATTATAGATATGTGCGAGGGTCTATCAGCATATGTATAGGGAAGCTAATGACATTTATCATGGATTGACAAAACGAGGGGTGTCTTTGCATCCATTGTTTATTTCAGATGTTTTTACTTTCTGAAAGGTTGTAATTTTTGTGATTGATCAATAAATAACATTGTCAAAAAAAAAAAAGAAAATTGTGATTCTAAAGCACTTATTTTATACTCCCTATATGATGAAGTATTTTGGTTTCGATCCCAAAATTGGCTAAAGAAGGGTATGTGATAGTCTAAAACTACATTGAAGTCGTTACGACTTAACTTTCTCAAAGATGGATTTTTTTACTACTAAAATAAAATAAAAAAATTTTCAAGATAGATTACTTTTATTTAGTAATTTCATATTAATCATTGCGGTCCAAAAAAATTTGGAACCAAAATCTGGTGATAGATTTTGGAAAGGAGAGGCATTTAAACGCATGCGTCGAATACTAGGTGTGTGCCCATGCGGTGGCCATTTAAGCACCACGCTCTCCTCCTGTACAAATACCACACCACCCTTCTGGACCATATGCTATTTTGCTCCTCATTCCCATCTAGAGAGAGAGAGAGAGAGAGTTTTTCTTTTGATAAATAGAGAGTAGTGATATTTTTTTTGATTAAAAGAGAGAAGCGAGAATTCATTCACCACTTTTGCTTAAGAGACTCATTCCCCACTTTTGATAAGTAAGGAGGGAAGAGAGACTTCATTCACCACTTTCTCTCTCTAAGAGAATACATTCACCACTTTCTCTCTCTAAAAAAATGTCGATTTCTCCAGAAAACGAGCACCCTCAAAAGGTTGTGGGTTGGGCTGCAAGGGATGCCTCTGGTGTTCTATCTCCCTTCAACTTCTCTCGCAGGTACCTTGTTTTCTTCTTTTGGGTGCCTTTTTTTTTTATTTTTTCTCGAGTTCTTTTGGTTCACGTTAATCTTCCTTATTCAAGCTTTTAGACGAATGATCTGTTCTCCCTGTTGATATTCGAAAGATTATAGCAGTAAATAGCAATAACTTCTGGAAACGGAAATGAGCTCGGGCTTAGTTAGTTAGCGCTTGACGATTTGCATACTAGCTCAATTTCAACCCAGGGTAGAGGCTCTCTCCCCACCTACCAAAAAAAATATGAAACTTTTTTATAGAAATTAACAATGACAACATTTGAGTTAGTTTTTTGAATGTATAAGTGGGATGGTGTGAGTGGGAATGAAAACTAGAATATAAGAGAAATAAAAAAAAAAACCCTTGCTTGCTGAGTGTTCATAAACGTTTTTTTTTTGGCTTTTTCAATTGCGATTGATGAGGACTCGGGTCTTCATCTTTTTTCATGTCTTTTCGTACTTGTGGATGCCCTTGATGTCATCAATTTATAATGCTTCGTCCGTACTTAGATCTGTGTGTCTTTTTTTTTTTTGACAAGTTCTTTTTTTTTTTCTTTTTTTTTTTTTTTGTTTAACCATTATTGGGTCTTCGTTTTTTCTTTTTCGTTTTTTTTCTCATAAACCAATCCCGGTTACTTTTTATAGTTTCTGTTGCATATTATATTGTTTCATTGTGCTCAGACCAACTCGGTTTTAAAGGGTAGATGTCCTTTACCATATTCTATATTATATAAGTTTTTTTGTCGTTGATTTTGACATCTAACGCAACTGTTTTTACCTATTTTACAGTACTGTTTCAGGGTATTGCTTCTTGCCTATACTACAATATTTTTTATCACTTCTTGCCACATATTATTTTATATTTGACTCAAAAGCGTAGGGAAGTTCTGTTGACTTTTTTAACTAATTTTCTGTTATTATATTTGATGGACTAATGTCAACTCCTCCGGGCAGCTCATATCGGTCCCAAGCCGGGGTTAAAGAAGAGGGTTGTGCTATGTAGACAACCAACCTGAAATTTTGATATAAGTTTTTATAAATTCTGAAGAGAAACAATATTTGTGTAGCCCACTCCAAATAATTGAAATAATGATTTGATGATGGTGATAGAAGACCATACTCTATTTAATAGTTCTGGAATTTATTGGTTCATTTCAGGGCAAATGGTGAAGAAGACGTAACGATAAAGATTGCGTACTGTGGGATGTGCCATTCTGATCTTCACTGCATTAGAAATGAATGGCGAAACGCCATCTATCCAGTTGTGCCAGGGTAAGTGAAAGCTCACCCCATTTTGGTCCTTTTTTTTGTGTTTAGTCAATTACTGTATTATACACATACACTGATGGTACAGGGCCAAAAGAATATGGTTTGGAGTAGTGAGAAAAAATATAAGAAATAGTCAAGATTCGTATATCCGACTACATTTAGTTGGGAAAAGTCTTTGACGTTGATAATGACATAGACGATGATGATGCCTTTATATTGCACCATTTACCATAAATCAATGGTGCATCACAAACTTTTCCTTTGTCAATATTCCAATAACTTATTAGATTTGCTTCATGTTGTGTTATAAAAATTTTTTCTTATTTTCCTTATTTTCAATTAGTGAAATGCCTTTTTTTGGAAAACAAATAAATAAATATTATAATTTTTTGGAAATGCTAACTTCCTAAGTTTTAAACTCGTCATATTGCTTAACAATAAACTCAAGCCAAATGTCAACCGTAAGTTAACTAATTTACTATCTTTAGTAGGGGAAATTTTGAAATTTATGGATAGTAATTAAGGAGGAAAAAACTATACAAGGAACATATTAATGTCCATTAAATGTAATTTCCATTAAATTGGGTGGTGCACGGTGAGAAGTATCTAACCATCCTCAATAAATCCCGTGAGGCATGATATCTTTATAGGAAAGCTTTATATGTGACCCCGCCTATTTATGAAATATATGTAACCTCGTTTCTCGAATGCCCCATCTAAACGGATGCAGGGGATTACTCATCTTACAATGTCATGTCAAATAATGTTGAATTTTTAATCTTTTTTTCTAGGAAATGTTTGTAAGTGAAATTTGGAGTGTCCCCCTTTTTATTGAGGTGCACCTAGCAAAAAGGAGAAGCATTATTTTTTTATAGAATTAAAGGATTAAAATGCCCCTGAAAACTTTAAGTTATTTTGGTAATTATTATCATATAAATATGTTTTTGTTATTTTTATCGTGTGTGCCCCTGTTAGATGTATGTGCGGTCCAAATTTTTATGTACACTGATTCATAGAATAAAAATTAAAAATAAGCCATCGTATCAAGATCTAATGTTCAAGAGCCAATTTTACTATTATCAGACAGCTGAGAGCAGGGGTCTCATATACTTTATGTGGGTGGAGTCATATCTAAAGGTTTACCTTCTCTAAATTGTTGTATTGGTCTTCGAACAAATAATTTCGGTAGTTTAATGCATTCGTAGCAAGCAAACACATTCGAGTATAATGTGGTACCACTGCCACAATTTTCATTAAAAGTATTACCGTGCACATATGGAGAAATAAAATCTTGAAACAATTACGGCCAACCTTCTTTTTTTTTCCTTTTTTTCTTTTTTTTTTTGTGGCTGAATATTTATTGATAGTTTGTGCATCTCTGGCTGCATGTGTTCACTTTGGATTTTTATAGATTTAGGAACTGCAACATATCTTAAGTCACTCTAGACATAGTTTTGTTATAGATCCACAATTTTTGCAGCTTAGAAAATACTACAGATATGATGACCTGTGGAGAATTAACTTGAACCACTAAAGAAAAAAGAAAAAGATTTATGATAAACTATTTTCAGGTTCAAAATCTGTGTTTTTAGATTCATGATCATAGTGGTTGAGACTACCAATCTGGCAATTTTCGATAGGCATTTGAATGTGTGTAAGCTGACTTACCAACCCCACAATTCACAAATATCAGATAGTTAGGATTATTTTTTTGTACTTTTTCTTTTCTTTTTTTTAGATATTGATATTTATTACATAGTTTTTGTCGATTTCCATGTGTGTTTACTCCCCTACATTGATTCCAAGCTCACCTCTACTAAGTGGAAGTTTCAAAATATTGGAAAAAGTTTATATAAGGCGATGCCCTAAACAATCAAATTAAGATGCACCTCAAAAATTCAGTAGAAGAAGTTATTTCGATGCCCAAAAGTCCTCAAATCGATCATCTCGACCTTAAGATGTATAGGCATGAGAAAAAATGGATTTCTAGTCTTGAAAATAGTGCATCATATGACACATTTTCTGGCCAATTTTCACGATTATCAAGGGTTCATTGATCTTCTCAATCTATAATATTTTTAATTCTTTAATTTTATAATTAGAGATGAAAATATATTTCCGGGCCATCAATAAGATCTCTAGTACTGAAATAACATCTTTCAACATTGCGCCTTACTTTGATTGTGTAGGGCCTCAGCGTTATATAAACCGCACCCTTTTTGAAATCAAGTGGCATGATTTCTGGTTGCATTAATTCTTTTTTTGTCAATTTTGCTATTCTTTGATTAACTTCTTTAGCTATGTTGAATATGAAAGGCCTGAAAAAGATTAAATTCAGAAGAGTTACAATGAGTTTCTGGAATTAGAACCCGATATCCTCATCACCTTAGCAGTAACTTGAACCTTAACCATGAGTCATATATGATAGCACACACTGAGTTTCTTTCCATATGTTCTCTGGATTAATTAATTTTATGTAATTTTTTTCATAAATTTCATAAAATATTATTTTGAATTTGTAAAATGCAGATTCTAATAAACAATCCTTGACAGGCACGAGATAGCAGGGATGGTAACAGAGGTCGGAAGCAATGTGAAGGAGTTCAAGGTGGGTGACAAAGTCGGGGTTGGGTGCATGGTTGGGGCATGCCATACTTGCGAGGCTTGCGAGCAAAGCCTTGAAAATCTATGCCCCAAAGGGATCTTTACCTATAACTCAATCAACTATGATAGCACTATAACCTATGGTGGCTATTCAGACAAGTTCGTTGTTGACAAGCGTTATGTTGTTCGTTTCCCTGAAAACCTACCTCTCGATGCTGCTGCTCCTTTGCTATGCGCAGGGATCACTGCGTATAGCCCCATGAAATATTATGGCCTTGCAGAACCTGGTAAGCATCTTGGGATTGTTGGGCTTGGTGGACTTGGTCATGTGGCTGTAAAGTTTGCCAAGGCTTTTGGGGTCAAAATTACAGTCATTAGTACATCTCCTAGCAAGGAGAAAGAGGCTATCGAGATACTTGGTGCTGATAAGTTTCTAGTGAGCCGCGATCCTGAGCAAATGCAGGTAAGAAATCAAACCGAAATACTTTTAATTCCATGTTGTTTAACTAGTAAGTAATATATGGGTAAATGATTGTCTTGGATATGTATTTGATGGTAATTATATGTTGTGAATGATTTCTTTTTGGCAATTGCTTTTGATCCATGTTTAAAGCTGGATAATTCATCAAACACCTCCTAGTTATTAGTTAGTTGGATGGATTACTGCCAAGAACATTGTATGCTTTGATCTGTTTATACATATGAAGTCCATTCCATATTTATGGTTGCTTTTGTTTGTTTAATTTTGCTTCAGGCTGCTATGGGTACCATGGATTATATCCTCGACACAGTTTCCGCCAAACACCCATTGGTACCATTGTTCTCTTTACTCAAGGCCAACGGAAAACTGATTATGGTGGGACTGCCAGAACAGGCCTTCCAATTTCCTGTTTTCCCCTTAATTTTTGGTAAGAAATAGTGTCCTTATCTCTCTCTCTTGTAGGTCTTATTTGATTTTTTTATTTCTTTCATTTCATTCAGAGTCATATGTATAACTGAGGGTACTGTTAGGGTTCCACTACTTTCGACTAACACGCCAAAGACCTTAAGCTATTAGAAAAATCAAGCCTCACTGGTTGGGATATGACCGATTCTACTTGGTTATTGTCGTAGGGAGGAAGCTTATAGGAGGAAGCCACATTGGTGGGATGAAAGAGACACAAGAAATGATCGATTTTGCCGGAAAACACAACATCACTGCTGATATTGAGGTTATAAAGATAGACTATGTGAACACTGCCATGGAGAGGTTGGCTAATGCTGATGTGAGATATCGCTTTGTTATTGATGTGGCCAACTCCTTGTCAGCTTAAACTAAAGTCCACTTGGTGGGCTTTACAAGACTTAATAAGACTATGAATTGTTGTTTTCATTCTGTTTTCTCCTGTCTCCTCATTTTTGATTTCTAGGAGGGGAACTATTGTGCACTATGCTCTGATTTTGAGAATTGAACCTTGAATTCTTGAGATATTCACCATTGAGAATATAGTTTTCTTCCCTAGAAACTAGCTACATGATGAGTGCCTTACCTTTGTTTTTTTTGTCTTGTTTACCATGGAATGGAATGTTGGAAATTACTCATCATTGAGTTCCTTTTAAATGTTAATTTTATGGAAAAAATCATGTTCAAATGTTGTGCTTGATATTTATGCTTCTAATATCTTTTTTCTACTCTCTTTTCTAATGAGCATTGATACACTTAGAGGGATATGAATACAGATACGAATGATGAGTAATCATTTGAGTCTATGGAAAAGTTGTCGGGTTTGGTGATAGCCAAATCACTATAGACGTGTTTTTTTCTAAAGATTAATGGCATTATGGTAAAAAAAAATGGACTTTTTTGATAAGCAAGAAAGTGATATCTATATAAAATACTCAATGAAGACATAATATCTTATACTTTTAAGGGGGAGTTACGGGAATGGATGTCCAATATGGAGGTGGGTCTCCAAGAGAGAGAGACATATGGCATCCGAGAGAGAGGCGGTATTCCCATGAGTTTTAGGTTGGTAATGTTTCCATTTTCAGAGAGAAAATCTTTCAATTGCTCTTATGGTTATCTTTCCGGTAGCGATATTGTGGTGAGAAAGAAGATAGAGATTGACGATGTTGCTTGGTCGGAGATCGGGTTTAGAAGGGAAAATCAGTGGTGGTACTTTACCGATGTTTAGGGATAGGTATTATCTCTTGTAATCCAAAACTGTAATCTTCATTGATATAATGGATTTCTATTTGCCGAGGCCGTGGATGTAGATTTATAGAGTGAACCACGTAAAACGTATGTTGTTGTGGTGTGATTTTTATGTTTGCTTTATTTCTTGTACTCAATTTATAGTTGTATTCATCTACTTTGCATTTAGCCAATCATGCACACGATCTTGGGTGGAATCCCGATATTTGGGATTCTCGATTCCGCAAGTTAGGGGTCCTTGAGAAGCTTACAAAAATAACGCATTCTAAATTTGGCTTCTCGAAAATCTCTATCTAAGAGAGAGATTTATGTTGACCTCACTGCTTTCTCATGTTTGGTTCATGAGATATATGTATCCAGAAAACTTCATGGGGCACACTGCTAGAGTGCTATATATCTCTCCGAGAAAAAAAAATCTTTGTGTGGCACACCGCTCTATGAAATGTGAGAAATATCTGCCATAGTTATAGGAACGCTAATAAGGAATACCACTCATGGAGAAATTCCCAATGACATGACCACTGAGGTACATTTGATGAAAAACTCACTCTTTAAGAGAGTTTCTCATTTGTAAGGCCTGTTTGTGGCAAAGCAATTTCATACAAAGCACGAAATACATTTATGTTATTTTTACATTGGCATGATGGTATGTAGGAAAGTGCTTTCTTATGGGTGGTCGTCTTTCCATTGAACCAAACATGTCGATGTTGTGGTGAGCTAAAAAACCTCTCTATAGGAAAGATAAAATTGAAGCTTGAATCGAATTAAATGAACCATCTCTTTAGGACTGGTTTCCCACAAATCTAAGATCCTTGCTTATCTCTTTTTATTTTGCTTAACGAAGTTGATCTCTCTTTCTCTCTAACCCAATGTTTAAAAAATCGGTGATCCAAATCGGATTAGTGACCCAATGTTCAGTTAAGCTTGTTTCATTTATTTTAATTGATTTTAATTTATGTTTATTGCAACCCCATCGAGTTATAAATTTAAAATCAACCATTTACATGGAAAGCAGTTTATTGTTGTTTTAATTACTAGAAAGACAAAAACTAAACAACTGCCACTTCTGTTCTTCACTATTTTGGGGTAAGTTAGACAATTACGTCAAATTGTCTTGGAATTAATGTCAAATTTTTTTTAAGAAAAGTTATTAAAATGAACTAAAATTATTATTCATTTAACATTTTACTGGTTTTTAACTACTGACTCGTGTTCATAATTGTCCTAATGGAATTTCTGAAATTAAAGGAAAAGATTTAAATGATTATTAAAAAGTTCATCTCTTAGAAGTATTTTAATAAATTTCCCATTCTTTATTTTATGGTATTTAAAATGATCCCGCATAAGTTTTATATTACGATCAAGTCCTTTTTCTTTATTTTTTTTATTCTTTGAATTATCCAAAAGGTATGGGCTAAGTGTTTAAGGAAATTTGTCAAACTATACCTAAGATTTGAAGTATTTAACATAATTATCCATCTTTTACTATACAATTTCAATAGTCCATCAAATGACATATAAAAGTGACAAAATGAGTTTTCAAATTTAGCAAATTACATCAAAATGTTAAATAGCTCAATTTCAGGGAGTCAAGACATTAAACATGATTATGCCCTTACCTTTCCCTCTCTTTCTCTCTCATTTCCACTATCCATCTCCCTTTCTTTCTCACTGCTTACGTACCATCCCATTGTACTCTTTCTCTCTCTGAACTCCTGCGGATCGATGGAGAGAGATAGAGATAGAGAAAGAAAGAGAAATTAGGGATTCCACTATGGTCAATGGGGCCTTTTAATCGAGAAAAAATGGAGGTTCATCCCCAGGCTTTTCGGTTCCATGGGAGAAACTATTTTCTCTTGTTGAAAGTAACTTCAGCCCCTTCAATCTATCATTAATAAATAATCAACTTCTAAATTTTTTGGTAATTCAGTGACAAAGGGATGCTTTATTCATTTTTTCAAATAGTTTAAGAGTTAAGTTTTTTTAAAGGTGTTAGTGGAGGATGTCAGTAGAATTGGAAATTACAACATGAAACGTGATTACTAGGGGGTGGGGTTGCTATTACCACGACCCCAACCCCTTTCCCTAAACAAGCAACTTCTCGAAATTGAATATCGATGCATCATTCTACCAAATATAGAAAATAACTCGGAAACATGAAAAAAATTTCTCTCCTTCTCTCTCAAGCGAGGATAGGAAAAGTGTGACTTTCCTATAGGTTGAGCAGGGACTTGAGATGGAGGAGATAGTATAGCTATTGTGAGAGGAGTTTGAGAGACCAATATTATTGTTAAGCTTGATTCCACTACCTTTTTTTTTTTTTATATGGGATTGTCTACAAATAGACATTTATCTTTCGTGCATGAAGGTCACAATCATTCTTCTCATTAGATGTCAAATTAGACCGTTTGGGGTGAGTTATGAAGTCTAAGAAATTGTTTTTTGGAACTCTGTATCTATTCAATGACCCGTTACAATCACCCATTTTGAAATTTAAAAGACAATAATGATTGTGACATCTATGTACAAAAAATAAATACTCTCTTTATAATAATTTTTTTTTTATTATTATCCGATGGTAAAGTCGAACTAGAGGCTCCACTATCTTTCTCATATGACCTTCATCCTATCTTTATAAAAGTCTCCGCTCCCTCACTAACCTAAAGTAGAATCTCTTGTTATGGCATGGGCAGACAAAGGTTGTGATAATGGTTTGCCTCAACCTTCGCTAGGGAAAGTAGCTTTTGCCTCAAGTCCATTGTTAATAGGAAAATAGTTAGGGAAAGTAGTTTTTCCCTCAAGTCCATTATTAATAGGAAAATAGTTTGGTAGGGCACCTCAAAATTCAGAAAAAAATTGTAGTTCTCATGTTGGAAGTCTTTCAAATCGATCATCTAGGCCTTGACCATTATGGTGGTAAAAAAAATCTAGGTTTTAAAGTTCTAAAAATAGTGTATATTATAATACATTAGCTAGGCTGTCTATTTCACCCTAAATATAAGTGTTCACGTGCAAGATCTTTATCAATTTTTTCTCTTCAAATTTCATAGCTCGTAGTGGAAATTAATTTTAAAGCCATCATAGAGATTTTCGATGCCCAAAATACTTTTTGGACGAGAATTCGAGGTAAGACTTTACTTTATTTTCATAAAGCCTAGACCTTATAGAAACTGTATTCTTATTAAATAGGGTGTGGTTTGCATAAGATTGCAACCTTAATCGATCGAAGAAAGGAGCACCTTCAAATTTTATCGTTAAATGTAATTTTGGGGTACAAAATTCTTAGGATGGCCTGCGAATATATATTTATTTCTAATTATAAAATTTTAAACTCTAAAAAATAGTTTAAATCGAGTAGATCTATAAACATATGAAAATCTTGAAAATTGACAGTCCAAATAATGTGTTACAAGATTCACTATTTTTGGGACTCAAAATCTTTTGTTTTTCATATGCATACATCTAGATGTCGAGATGATCAATTAGATGGTTGTCCAAAATTGAAACAGCATTTTCCGAGGGATTTTGAGGTGCACTTTAGGAATAAACTTTTTCCATTAATATATGAAAGGGGTCTCTTTAAGTCAGCGGACTCATATTTACACATGTGAGCCCCCTTTCAAATCCAACTTAAAGATGTAATTTTGATCTTAAATTTTAGGGATTTATGATCTAGGCTGATCATGAATATGAAAAAAACAAAATTTTTAAACTTTAAAAATATGCTTTTCTTTTGGGACTTTTGGCACCGTCCATGTATTTCTTTGATCTAGTGTGTTTTACACAACATCCTTCTTCGAGATGGACGTTGAAGTTCCAGCGGGCTCTTGCACTCACTGACTCATAGAAAACTTTTCTTTCATGAATAAGCAATGTGTGAGAGTTGACATTTAATAAAAGGCTTCTGTTTCTATGTGGCCAGTCCGCATATTGTAGAAATGCGGGCTTGGCAATAAATATATTTTTAAATATAATTTGATCCTAATTTTTAAAAAATATATAATTTTTAATATGGAGATCATGAATATGAAAAATAATAATAATAATAAAAACTAGAACTAGAAATAATAATTATATTAAAAAAACATTTTGGCTATTTATTACAATTGTTTTTATGTGAACCACCTATTTGCATCCATCTTTAAGATGGATGCTTTATACCTCCAGACCGCATATTGTAGAAATGCGATCCAACCCGCATGAAACAATTTTTCTTTAATAAATCCATTCTAGTAGATATGGAGAAGAATGAAGAAACATGAACATGAAAATACACTCTCTCAAACAAAGTAATGGGTTAGATATGTCAGTTCGGGTCAAGGAGGTTAATGTTTAAATGCCGAAAATTATGCCAAAAGCCCAAACGAAACTGACCTGGCCTTTTCAGTTTTTAAGGACAATGCCTCTAGAGTGGTGTTAGGGAAAAGTCTCTCTCCCTTTGCAAAAACAACACCTACAATTACCATACTTCAACCTCTTAGGGAGCATTTATATATACTCACATGGGAGCATATTATATATTTATTCCCTTGGGCAAAAGATTTCTTTGGGATCTAATATTCAATAGGTGATTATTTCAATAGAGAATAATTTATATTTTGAGTTCTCTAATACTTAGATCTCACCCTTCAAGAATTGGATGGCTTCAATTCTATCTTAAGGCATCCCTTCTTCAACCATACAGAGAGTGTAATTTGAAAACTTATTTTATTGAGGTTGGTCTATGAGTTTAAGATGTTATATCCCAAAAACCGGGGTCCTCAAAATATTCGTAGATTGAGTTTTGCCCGAGCGAGTAAATAGACAACATACTCTTGTAGAATTCTCAAAATCTTTTAGGTTGATTACAAGAGGAAAATTGTTCCATGGGTCTATATTTGCATCCCTTGAAACTAGCTGGCCAAATGTTTTTTTCATAAAATTACTATTTTTAAAAAAAAAATTATTTATTTTTTCATATTCATGATCTCCATGTTAGATATTATATGTCTTTAAAATTTGGGTCCAAAAACCTATCTCAAAAGTAGATTATTAGAGGGGTAATCACTCTTAACGGGACCTTACCCCATCAAAAGACATTTCGACATGGACTCATAGAAACCGTGTTATTAAAAGAATCACCTGAATACTGTTCCCTCCCTTGAACGAGAGACCATTCTTTCGTTTCCATAAATTATCATGGAGGAGTGAGGTCCACCTGCTTATGGTACCATTAACTTAGGGGTGGCAACGGGTTGGGTTGGGTCTAGGTCCGGCCGGACTCGTACCAGATGGAACCCCTACCCAAAAATAAAAAATAAATGTATGTATTTTAAATATTATGTTAAATACATACATGTATTTTTTAAGTTTTATACAAAATATATATAGTTATATTTATTAAATAATATTTAAAAATTATATATTATATAAATAATAACAATACTATTCGGGTAGGGTCCGTATGGACCCGAACCTGACTATTGTTTGGGTCCAATATTTAGACCCGGGCCCAATCCTGACCCTTTGAGTCCAACTTTTGGACCCATATCCAAACCCAGGTCGGTTCCGGTCGTCAGTTCCCATGTCCCGGGTCGCGGTCCATCGCCACCCCTACATTAACCATATTCATCAGGTGATCCGGATTATTAGAAGCTTCGCCTGATTCTTGCACCCATAACAACGACCCAGATATGTTTTTTTTTCTAGTTTTTGATGAAGTAAATGAATTCTTGAGTGGGTTTTTTTCCCATTGTTTAAATGAGAGAGAAGTTGGGATGATTTCTAGAGAAAGAGCGAAGCCAACCTTGCAATTGTGGGTGGAAATTGCAGGAATTTGGCACAAGTGGGGAGAAGAGATGGAAGAAGCCAAGATTGGAGAGGAAAAATTTAATATCGCACTTACATTATTTGATTTAATTTTGAAATACACAAATATGTACAATGTTGAATAATGCATCTCTGATAAATATTTTGATAAATTTCCCTTATTTGTTTCTCAAACATTTAGAAGTGACCACCCAAAGGAAGACAATTTGTATCCAATCCTCTAACATAATTCTTTTCATGCAGTGCTATTTTTTCTTTTTTTTTGCCCAATATTGTATCCATAAATTTTGGGATCTTGAAAATACTCCCAAATTAAATTTTGACGGGAGTTCATTCGTTAATCCTTGTCCGGCGGTCACCATCCTTGCTCAGCTAATGAAGCCAAAGCAAGAGTACTGTTACATGGGATTTCTTTACTTAATGATAATTTAGGAAGGTCATTATTGAAGGTAACTCCCGCTGAAGGCCTTCAAACCATCCCTTGAAGGCTAGTTCCCATATTTGACCTAGGGACCTATCTTTGTAGGTGCACTTCATCCATTGTTTTAGAGAAAAACAACACCCTTGTTGATGCTTTGGTGAAAGAGGGAGTTTATCTCTAATCTCTTTTGGTTAACCGCTTGCAATTTTTTTATTATTGATGGAAAAAAAGAAAAAAAAAGAAAATACTCCTAAGTTTGCTTGAGGGAGTAAATACACAATTTGCTCCTATGGGAGCGTATATTAGTCCATATGCTAGAGCCACTTATGTAGGGGTGGCAATGGGTCAGTTCCTGGATCGCGAAAAAATGATATGAGACCTAAACCCGGACCAGAATTCATCGAACCAGACCCATACCCAAACCTGAAAAATATAGGGTGGGACTTGGACCCGGACCCAAACCCAAATCTAACCGGATGTATTTAATTATATTTAAATATATTTCATATATTGGGATCCAAAACAGAACTCAGACCCGAATCTGACCGGACCGGATTCGACCCAAACCCAGGCCCAAATAGTATTTGGGTCCAAGATTTGGATCCGGTCCAGACCCGTAGGGTCTAATTTTTGGACCCAAATCGGGTTTACCCCTTAGATCCCAAGTTAGGTCGGGTCTGGGTCCATTGCCACCCCTACTTATGTCATTATGATGCGAATAATATTAGGGTTATTTTAATTTTTAATTATTCTTTTATTTATCTCTTCAGGAATACGGTGCACAGGGATAATTAGGTGGGTATGAATTTATAGAATTTATCTTGTGCATATTGATAAATTGGATTGGGTTAGTTTAGGAGTATAAATAGATAAGGTTAAATTAGGAGAGCTAGTTTAGGAATGTAAAATGATAATGTTAAAAAGTAGTTTTTAGGCTTCGGATAAAAGGGGATGGTACGTGAGGTTAAGGGAAGAGAGTGAAAATGAGGAAGAAGAGATAAAATGGGAAAAGTGTAGAGAGGGTTTTTCTTGTTAATGTTTATTTTATTTTTTAGTCTATTTAAAGGGAGGTTACTTTTCATTGTAAAAAATATGGATGAGTTAATAAAATTTGGTCCCGTAAGGAGATATTTGGGGTGAATTCCCTCGCAGACCTTGAAAGAGGGTATATTCTCTCAACTTTTGGGGTGAATTCCCTTGCAGACCTTGAGAGATGATATATTCTCTCAAACTCTTTCCTTTTATTTTTTTGTTATTATTTTTTTCCATCAAAGCTGCGTCAATTGATATCAGAGCAAATCAAATCTTGAGAGCAAGTTAGGTCCCGCGAGCAAGTTAGGTCCAAAGTTTACAATGCCACAAAAAACGAATCAAGCTAATCCTGCTCTTATGGATGATTGTTGGGGGCAAGTTATAGAAAATTTTATTAATGCCGTAAAGGATTTTTGAACTAAAGTACGTGAGATGATTCAGATGTTGCAGCGGTTGGAGAACAATCTTACTCGTGAAGAAGAAACTCACAACCACATTCATCTTGTACCAGTAATTCCACGACAAATCCAGGGTGTTGATTTCAAGCATATTGAAGAAATTTACAAGCCAGATCCGTTGTGTTCTATAGAGAAGCCAGATCCGCTGTGTTCTATAGAGAAGCCAGATCCGCCACGTCTTATAAAACGACCACCAAATTTTGACATTAAAATCGATCTCCCAAAAATTCATGGTAAAGCGTGTTCATCGATTGAACTTTGTATTTTTTTGGAGCTGTACCAATTCTTGGTTAGGAATAATCAACCCAAGCTCATATTCAACGATTACTCTTGAAACACAATTGCAGACATCAGTCTTGAAGAAAAAATATCGAGGCTCATGGTGAGACTTCATCACCAACTTAACTTTTGAGCTCGAGGTCGAGCTTCTCCCAGCCTGAGAATAAATGATGCAAATAATATTAGGGTTATTTTAATTTTTAATTATTCTTTTGTTTATCTCTTCATAAATAGGGTGCACAAGGATAATTAGGTGGGCATGAATTTATCGAATTTATCTTGTGCATATTGATCAATTGGATTGGGTTAGTTTATGAGCATAAATAGATAAGGGTAAATTAAGAGAGCTAGTTTAGGAATGTAAAATGATAAGGTTAAATAGAACCTAGTTTTTAGGCTTTGGATAAAAAAGGATGGTACGTGAGGCTAAGGGAAGAGAGAGAAAATAGGGAAGGGAAGAGAGAGAAAATAGGGAAGAACAGATAAAATAGGAAAAGTTTAGAGAGAGTTTTTCTTATTAATATTTATCTTATTTTTTAGTACTCTCAAACCTTGAGAGATGGTATATAAATTTGGTCTCGTGAAGAAATTTTTGGAGTGGATTCCCTCTCAGACCTTGAAAGAGGGTATATTAGGGTGGATTCCCTCTCAAACATTGAGAGAGGGTATATAAATTTGGATTCGTGGAGAGATTTTTGAGGTAGATTCCCTTTGAGAACTTGAGAGAGGGTATATTCTCTAAACCTTGGGGTAAATTTCTTTGCAGACCTTGAGAGAGGGTATATTCTCTCAACCTTTTATTTTTGTTTTATTTTTGTTTTATTTTTTTACATCATAATATCAGTCCACCATTCTGCTACGAACTCTTATATGAAACTAAAATTAGCATTTTTTAGTTTAGAAACATCAATAATAAATTATTATCTCGAATGGCATAGTCTCTACCTAATTTTTTATATTTTGTCATCAAGTTACTTGGAATTCATTTCTAATTATGAAAATTAGTGTTCGCAAAATCAAAACAGAACGGTTAACCGGACATGAGTCTGAAAGCGGTTTAACCGGCCTAACCAGTAAACCGATCGATTCAACCGATTTAATCGGGCAAGTCCCGGGCGGTAAAAAAAGCTTTGAAAATAAATAAAAAAATGCAAAAAATAATCTATTAAAATATGAAAAACTTATAAAGGATGATTAAAACAAAACACATTCAAATGTAGTTAAAAATTAATGAAAAAAACTGAATTTTAACCCATTTTATATTTTCCAAAGGCTATTTTTAATTTTTTTAAAAAAATATAGAAAAATATAAAAGTGAGTATTAATGACGAAAACAATTTTTAATCTTTACCATAATGACAAATCAAATTCTTTATTTTTTCAAAATTTATATACATTTTTTTGAATATATTTTTTTTAAAATACCGGTTGATCACCCTAACCGCCCAAATCCGATTCCGATCTAATCGAGCGGTTAGAACTGGCGATTTTACAAACAATGGCGAAAACATACTAAATACCAAAAAAAAATCCAGGTTTTTCGACATGGTTTCGGAATGTACGCCACTATTCACAAGCAGTCTCTTCCAAAAACCAATGACTTTTGGATCGAAAAATTTATACCTTGATAATCTCGACCAATTATGAATCTAAAAGAATTTAAAAATATATCTTTTAAATTTTGTTTTGGAACCATTTTTCACCGTACATCTTTATAGATCATAAGATCTCGACCATTTTTTTAATTGCGAAATTATAGAACCAAGCAAAAATACATGGGGCTTGAGATGCATTCCTAAATTCATCTCTAAAGGATGAGCTTTGGGATGGGAGCCACATTGAGGGTTGACCTCATTTAAGATTTTTTCCCTCTTTCTATATGGAATTAATCCTTTCTCCTATTGAAAAAAGGTTTATACAAGATTGGAGCTCCAAATAATGCACCTTAAAAATACAATAGAAGAAGTTGTTTTGATATTAAAAAACCCTTAAATCTGATCATCTTAACTTTGATATACATAGTAGTTGCGGAATAACAAAAATTCAAAACTTAGAAATAATGTATTTTATAATGTATTATCATTAATATTAGAGATTTTCAAGTGTTCATAGACCTTCTTGATCTACACGATTTTTAAAATTTTAAATTTTATAATTAAAAAAAATGAATTTTCAGGCATTTATAAAACTTTTCGCCACCAAAATGACATCTTTTACCATTATTTGAATGGTTAGGGCTTTAGCCTTATACAAACCACACCCTATCTTATTTTATAAAAAAAAATTTGGTGACTAAGCCAGAGTCAACTCTCTCAATGTGTGTTCTCCTTTTTAAAATCTATCTTAAAATCGGATTATAAAAGGGAAAGTGTTATGCGCGTTGGAGTAAGCATTCTTGCATGTGTCCATCGTGGCATAAACTATCCATCCAAAGATGGGGATGTAAATGATGGTCCCTCCCAAAAAGGTCAAATCAATGGTTCAAATATTTTTTTTTTTAAATATCATTTTATTTTCTCTAGACATTAATGATCTCAATGTTAGAATTATATATTGCTTAAAATTAGGGTTAAAATAGTTTTCAAGAATGTACTATCAAGAGGGGGCACATTTCTACATATGAGTCCACGGATTCATATAAATCGTGTTTATTATAAATCCATTTTTTTAATTTTGAAATCCATCCTAATTATATATATTGGATCCAAAATTTTAAGATTTGTTATTCTCAATCATCATAATCATAAGTTTTAAATTTTACCATAAAAATAGTATTTTTTTTATATGTTTTTATGCACTTTAAGTTTAAAAAATATATTTATAAGGATGCAGCCTTATTAAAATAAGTAAAGCCTCACCTCATAGCTCACTAGAAATTGTAATTTTGGTTTCAAAAAAACTTTATATCGATCATCTCCGCCTTAATTATATGATTGTAGAAATTTTTTTTTAAGCATTAAAAATAATATATATTGTAATATATTATCTATAATGTGTATCTCGCCCTAAAAGTAAGTATTGCATTTTTGTAAGATCTGTACATTATTTTAGCTTCAAACTGAAGTAGGGGTTGGAAAATTTCGTTTTAGAGCCGCCCAAAGTGCCTTTTAGACCAAAATTCGACGTGAGGCTTTACTTTTTTTTTCATAAAACTTCAGCATAAGTTTTAGTTGAGACGTCAATCCATCTTTGAGAGGGACGGACGAAGAAGGACACACATGCATGGTACCAAATACGAAAAGAATCTGGAGATTCCCTGAATCATTTCGTTGCGCTTTGTATCGAGCAGAGGGTCTAAACAATCAAATTAGAACCCCCCTACAAATAGTATTGAGAAATATAGTTCGAAATATTACTGTTTTAAAATATATATATTTTTTTAATTATAGAATTTAAAGCTTATCAAGCAAATTTATAAAAATTTGATAATTGACCACCTAAAAATGTATTGCAAGATGAATTATTTTCAAAACTTGGAATGTATTTCTTTCGCACGTCCATTATGTCTTGATGTTGAGATGATCAATTTGAAGATATTTAGACAACAAAACAATCTCTTCTATCAAATTTTTTGAGCGGGCTCTAATTTGAACGTTTAGAAGCTCGGTTCTATATACACTCTTTTCTTTTTTATTATTATTTATACAGCATTCGAGAGGAAACTCCATTAATCAGACGGAAGACCGCCTAAAGCCGTGAGGGCCTCTTTGTCCACGTAAATCAAGGTAAATTATCGAGTTTTTCCTTATGTAGCCAAACATTCATGCTCTTTTTCATGTTTGAAAAGCTTTCTCTAATTCACCACAACAGCTCATTTCATGGCTTTCAATGGAGGTCTCGATTCTTCAATCTGAAAAACGAAATTTTTTTGAAGCTTTTCCTTGTATTCTTACCAGTTTTTCTTTGGACTTCTTGCTATGTTGCTCGCCAATTTTGAAGATTTTCTTATATGAAACTGTTACTTTCGCAGATAAATGGAAGGGAAACACGCTGGCTTTCAATGGAGGTTCAAGTTTTTGCTTGGATAACTGCTCTGGAACAATCTCTGGAAGCTTTTGCTCATCTCCAAAGAGATTTTTGCTGACAAAATCGCGTATTTTGAGCTTAAACACTTAGTAAGAGAGTTTTAAGTATCCTCTCAGTAAATACCAAAAGAATATCCTGGGCGTAAACTTCGCCATTAATGCTCTATTTTAGGAAACATGTGCTGTATCTTGTTATGACATAGGGCATGGTCTTGTTGTCTTGTAAGTTGCACATGTTATTATTTAAAAACCGCCTCAACAAACGTTCAGCACGTTATATTGACTGTTAGGCAAGAGAAAACCTAATGCTTCTTTGAGGTCATTTAAAAATTCCTTTTTTTCCATAAGGCTAGGGTTTTACTTTGTTCACGGTCATGGACGTTACTTCCTATTGAATATTTGATTTTTTGTTTAGAGTTTGAATTTGAAAGAGTTGAAGTCTCTGTAGATGAAGTAGACAGCAGAGGAGCAGCAGATGATCAACGCAGGAATGGATCGCTTGCTCACAAAGTTTCTCAGACCATAAAATCAGCCATGAATTCCTTAAAAAAGGAGAGTGATAATGTGGAAGCTAATAGGTTACCTGGGCATTCTCCTTTGGGAAATTCAGTACTTCAGCTATCTTCAATGGAAGGTGTACCAATTGCGACCTCATCTCCGAGAGGTCAGATCTCACTTCATTTTTTATGAGGAATTTGATCCTTTTTGTTGATATTGGTGCTTGGAATGAAACTTTGAGCATGTTGCTGTTGATTTGAATTGCATTTTTCTTTCAATATGTTATTGACACTAGTCATAGATTTGGCCCAAGTTTCATAGCTGAGAGAATGGGGCAATGCTTCCTAACTGGGCTTCCCATGTCACATTGCTTATATAGTTTTGACATTTGAATGCGCTGGTTGCCTCTTGGTAAGAAATATGGCTGTTGTTTCTATATAAGAGTGATATCTACTTTCATGTATGCAAAAATATAAAAATAAATCAAGGGAATGACTTTACTTGTGCTGGGATTATATGGCCGGAGAATGAGAAATATTTCTCTCATTGTTCACAAGGATGTGTGCCTCTATGGGATGGAAGAGTAGTTTTAAGAACTGTCTTTGTGTTTCTCTGTAACCCAATTCCTCAAGTTGCAGTGTTACAGTATGCATAGCGAGCTGGCTTCTTATATGATTCTCTTGGGACATAGCTTTGCTGAATAGGGAAAATACATCTGAACTATTCATTGCACTGTTCTGGTCTATTAGGTTACAGACTCCATGGTAACTGAGGCCATTGTTGTGCTTCATTAGATTTAATTGCATGAGATTTACTTTTGGCACTGTAGTGTTAGTTGATACGGAATTTGTTAGTATCATGCAATGCATCTGAACTTTAGTACCTGGGGATCCTAGGAAGATCTATTTGGTATTGTCATGAACCCATCAGGATTCTAACTTTGGGAACTTAAATGCTATCCATGTAGTCTGAAGTCTCTTTGACTGCGTACTTTCCTCACTATGAGGAATATCTATGATAAAATTAGTGATCCACATTGAGAGCCTCACTTGATACACAGCTACCCTTGTAGAGATGTCCAGATATCAGCTACCCTCATAAAGATGTCATCTGGAAAGTTTGGCTTAAGAATTCCATTGTAACCTCTCTGGATTCGTGCATGTGGAACTCTCTCCTAAGTTGATCAGTCTCCTAATCTTAGCCGATAGAATTTCCTTTCCATATCATACTTCTCTATTTTAACAAAAACATCAATTGTCAATGTAAAAGGATTGGTGAAAGGCATCAATCTATAATATGCTAAAGGGTTGCTACATGGAAGTCAAAAGTGCATAACCCAGGTGGTTCGAGAAGCTTACAACAAGTGTATGGTGCCTTCCGACAGCGATCTCAGGTCTTTGAACTTGATTGTTTAAGTTATTTGGCTTGGTAATGAGCGCGTGGTATGTTCTAAAGGGGAATATTCTAGGGGGTGGGTGCTTGGTTTTAGTTTGATTCTTTCTTTTCTCACAAATGAATACACTGAACCATAATTAGTAATCTTCAACACAAACTCCCTCCTCCCACCCTCTCTGCACAAAGAAAAGGAATTAATGACAATTTCTATTAAAAATGTCATTTCCCTGATCCTTTTTTGTGTTCAGGTACTTGATTGCTGAGGGGGTCAATTCTTCATCATGGAACAACTTGTTTGTCCTTGGATGTTTCTACAGATATACTTCCAGATACCTACGTAGTTCTCTTATAAGGTTTAATTAATTTTTGAGTGATCTTGATAGATCTCTACGAGTGGTTCTCGCTCACAATTTTCTTATTGGTGGGACTCATAAGTGTTAAGATTGTTAAAAAATTTTGTCCTAACGCAATAGATTGAATTTGGTTGACAATTCTATTGTCGTCTTGTGGAACATTCTATCTTTGAGTTGAATGAACGAATCCATCTGTGTTAGGCTCTGTTTTTATATTGAGTTATTTTTAATGCTCGTTGAATAGATAAAAGGAGTGTGATCATACCCTGCAGTATACACAAGTTGACTACTTCTTGTTTATGTCAGTTTGTTGTCCTAGAAACTTCTATGGCTTTTGCAAAATTTATTTGAGTAATTTTGTATACATATTACTTTACATATCCATTCTTTCACATCCGGGTGGTTTCATCATCATCATCATAATTTGAGCCTTATCCTAATTATTTGGGGTCTGTTACACGAATCTTGTTATGCCACTCCACTCTATCAAGGGCCATAATCTTAGGTAGAGCATATGTTATATATTTTTTCACTATTTCCTTTTATGTCCTTTGGGGCTTTTCTTTGCCCTTTTAGACCCATCCATTTAAACCAAGTCACCCCGCCTAACTGGTGCTGTTCTACGTTGATGCTGCACATGACCAGATCACCATAGTCTATTTTTCCTCATTTTATCGCCTATTGGAACTACCCCTGAGTTTGCTCGAATTTATTCATTTCGAGTTCTATCCTTCCTTGTCTCTCCACTCATCCATCTCAACACCCTCATTTCAGCTACACTCATTCTATGGATATGTTATTTTTTGACCGCCCAATATTTTGTCCCATAAAGTTGGGCTGGTCTTATAGCCATCCTATAGAACTTTCCCTTTAGTTTCATTAGTATGCGACTATCACATAAGATTCAGAAGTACATCTCCACCTCATCCACCCAGCTCTAATTCTACGAGTAATATCTTCCTCAATCTCTCATTTCTCATGGATTATCGACCCAGGATATTCAAAATAATCTCTTTTTGATACTTCTTAGCAATCAAGCTTAACCATTTCTTCGTTTCTGCTCCTATTATTATGAAACTTGCCTTCCATATATTCTATCTTCGTCCGATTCATTTTAAAACCTTTAAATTTTAGAGCATCCCTCCAAAGTTGTAACTTTACGTTGACAGCATCTTTAGTCTCATCAATCAAAGCTATGTCAACCACAAACAACATACACCGTTGTACTTCATCTTGAATATGTCTTATGAGTTCATAACCAAAGGTAAGAGATATGAGTTCAACGCTGACCCCTATAGGCCTACTGTCACTAAAAACTCAGTTGTCTCTCTCCTAATTGTCTTCACACTAATTAGCAATCCCTCGTATATACTCTTCACCATGTCAATATCTTCTAGAGACCCTTTTCTTTTCCAACATCCACTAAATTATCTGAGTGGTTTCATTCTGATCGTAAGGAAATTTGTTGTTATCCTGGATCAAGTATGACTTAAACAAGTCTTTCTTAGCATAAGAAAGCAGCATGCATATACAAATACAAATATAGTATGTATGGGCCAGGCCGTAGACATGCCTTCTGTGTGATCTCGCAGTTGTTTTAATAATTAAAGAATTATTAGAAATGCAATTTCTTTTATTTATTTGAACGGGAAACTAGACATTGGGACAAACTGCGAGGCTACTCTCTCGAATATCAATTAGAGAAGTATTTAATGCTTTTAGCTCTTGACAGAATAATGCATAACAAGTTCATGTTATTATCATTTCACTTCAAATTTGAAGAAAAATTGATATTTATTGTCCCATGAGTGATGGACTTCTTCCATTTCTCTTTTACAGCTTTGGAGCATTGCAAAACAGCACCTGCAGGCACTAATATTTCCCAAAACTTGTTAATTGAAAACTCGCACATGGCATTATCAAGGTCTAAGACCGAGAAAAAGGATATACAAAAGCACGACTTGAAGTTAGATAGACTCTCCGATCGTGAAAAGGTAAGCAAGACACTCATTCATTTTTATCTGCTTCTTTTATATGGCATAATTCTCTCAGATGGTTTAATCTTGCTGTTTTGGCTTTTTTTAAGCGCTCTTGATCTCCTCAAGAAAATTTACTTTGAGTTGGAATCGGTGAAAACATACAAGTTTTTTCCAATTAGTTCTACACAATTAGATACTATGGCTTAATTTCAAAAATGTGGGTGGTATATGCTTTTAGTAACTGGATGCTTTCACAGTGTCAATATTTGTTTGGAACAATCAAGATGCATTTCTTTTAGAGTTACATTGCTTGTCTAACCATAGTTACTGGGAGTAGGAGCAAGAACGGCTCCGGTTCTGGGAGTGGGAGTGTTAGATCGACGGCTGCCCAAAGCTTTGGAGCTCGGGGAGCGAGTTCTGGTGAGGGTAGAAGTTACAGATTGAGATCCCGTTTAAATAGGGAGGGAGTTCCCGATACATTGGGATCGAGATCTTATTTAACGGGAACGTGTTCCATGTAAAATGGGATCGTGTTCCAATGTTCATAGGATTGCGCTCCCATCAACAATAGGTATGAGATCCCATTTAAGGTTGAGTTGCCCCTCATCTAAGAAAGACCGTGTTCCTATTTGGAAAGGATCGAGCTTTATTCAAGGTACTTTCTCAAAAAGGTTTGAATCTCCCTTTTTACTCTCCCCAAGAAACAAATATATTTTTTGAAATGATAGCTAGACATGCATTAAAAACATTGCGTGAAATGGAAATGGAAATGGTGAGCATAAAGGATATCATTAAAAATACTTTAAGTATTCATGTTCCTTGTGAACCCACAAAACTATATTATGTAAAAGTTAAATAAACCAAATGTTTTCTATAATTTTATTTTTTTCGTCTTAATATTTGATGAATAATAAATCTATTTTTATATTTCATTATAAAAGAATAATTCAGGTTTGTCCTTTATGGCACTAAACAGCAATTTACTCCATCCTTAGCACAAACTTTTTGGGTTGTGTTAATACATATTCTAAAACACACACGTGAGTGAGGGCATCCAATATTTTAATAATTAAAAATTTAATCATTACATGTGTATTTAATGCACATATTAAAAATAAAAAATAAAGGAGATAATATTTTAATAATAAAAATGTATCATTACGTACATTAAATGCAAAATTGATCAATCGATTTTTTTAAAACATATATTTCTGCGAACCCGCAAGACCATATTATGTAAAAGCTAAATAAACCAAATGTTTCCAATAATTTGATTATTTTTGTCTTAATCTCTAATGAACAATAAATCTATTTTTATATTTCATTATAGGAGAGTAACTCATGTTTCTCCTGGATGCCACTAAACAGCAATTTACTCCATCAGTAGCACAAACTTTTTGTGCCTTGTTAACTCGTATTCTAAAACACACACAAGAGTGAGGGCATCCAATATTTTAATAATTAAAAAATTGATCATTACATGCGCATTTAATGCAAATCTTAAAAATAAAAAATAAAGGAGATAATATTTTAATAATAAAAATTTATCATTACATGCGTTGAATGAAAAATTGATCTATCGATTTTTTAAAAAACATATATTTTTGTGAGCCCATATATATTATGTAAAAGCTAAATAAACCAAATGTTTTCAATAATTTTATTCTTTTCGTCATAATCTCTAATGAAGAATAAATCTATTTTATATATCATTATAGAAGAGTAACTCAGGTTTCTCCTTGATGGTATTAAACAATAATTTACTCCATTGGTAGCACAAAGTTCTAACACACACACACGTGAATGAGGGCACGAGATCTACAATTTAAAGGAATGTGTTCCTTGTGAAAATGGGATCGCGATCTGTGCGATTGTGGGATTGAGTTCCGTTATGAATGGGATTAAGAATCCTATAAATAGAAGCGAGCTCCCAAATAATTGGAATGGGTTCCGGTTGAGATCCCGGCCACAGAGTGTTGGAGCTGGGTTCCGGAGTGGGAGTGTCACCCTAGTTGGGCGCTTGCGGTAACTGTGTCTAACATGTTCACCCCATTATTTTGAATTTTTATCCCCTTAGCTCCTCTCTCTCCCCCCACATTACCCCTGTATTTCTCTTGCACTTCTTTTGCATTCCCATTGATCTCATATGTTTGTAGTAAAATTTCCTACATGTTTCCTGGGTGTTTCCTTGGTATTGCTCCATCCTTCTCTTGATTCTCCCTAGTGTTCCGTTATAGTCTTGCATTGATTTTCCACAAGCATTTCCAAAAGTTAAACAAGTGCTTCTCAAATCTTTGACTCCTTTTTCATTTCTACGCCTCCTTTTGAATTGTAAGTTCTATATTTCTCCAATTTCTATGAGCTGAAGGATCTTACACACCGAATTTTGCTAACTAACTAGGAAGAACTAACCATGGATGTCAAATTTAATTTAGATAATTTGGTAATCAGTTAGTTTATGCCCTACTTCTGCTTCTCATAATGCAGTCTTTGGACATGCCTCCTTTATAGACTTCAAGGTTCCAGCCTGTCTCAGCTTCATGATCCCTATACTGTTTATCATAATTTCTTTGCTCTGCGTGCATGAGTCTTGATCAACAATTTTCATAGTGTTCAGCAACAGTTGTTGAAATTTAACCCAGCTTCACACCTTGAGAATAGTTTTAGTTGTCACCATCCTGCCTAAACAATCTTGATTCTAGTCTTGGGTCTTCGCCCTTGGCTCTTGGCTAGTAGGTCAGATGAGAAGGCACCTTACTTTGAGGGCGTATTAGGGGTGAGCAGCTATCTAACTTCACAAGCCCCAAAGACTACCTTCTTGGTTTGCATATTCTATGGAAGACACCCTCGAGCAGATAACATACCTAGATAATTAATTTTTAAATTTTGGCAATAAATTGGCAACTAACTGAGGAACATGAAGACATTCAAGTAAACAAGTAGTAACGAGAGAAGTTTGTACTCAAATACTAAACTAGATGTTCCATTAGCAGTTATGACTAAACTATTTCATTTATTAGTTTGGTTGCTTGATAAGCGAGAGGAGACTTCAGTCATGTGATTAGATGCACTAGAATCAAGGATCCAAGAAGAATACTTGGATAAGTAGCCAAGGTTAAAAGCTTGTGAATGTGATGATTGTGCAAGTTTAGGGAAAATGCTTTGGGAATGAGGGAATTTTATGAGGGCAGTACGTCACATTCTGGTTTGTTCATTGTGGGTTGGAGCAATTTTCCAAACAAAAAAAAAACTAGGTGGCATGTGTTGGCAGCTTGGAGGGGTCTAATTGCCTAGGTGCTAGGCGGGCACCTCGGTTTTGAGGTGCCTTAGACACATACATATCTCTGCACTCCAAATGCACGTTTATGTATATATGTATAACTTATTTATACATGTATATATATCATTGTTGGCTGATCTTAGTGCCCGATACTCAATCCTCGATATTTTGGATGAATATTGAGCTCTAACACACCCAAAAATTCCTCTTATAACCTCCTTTGATAGATCACAATGCAACCAATATAAAAAAGATATTCTTAAATTTCTCAACTTTTTTTACCTAAAAACATTTGAGAAATCCAACAATTTTGTTGTTGTTGTGTTTTTTTTTTTTTTTTGGGTTTCAAGAACCTAAAACAAGTTTTGGGGGTTAAAATAACCCCCAACAAGCTACCCCTCATTGTTTTACCCCTCTTAAAAGGGGAAAATGTGACAAATGCCCTTGTTTGAGGGCAATTTCTGCCCTTGAGCATGGGGTAATTGCGGCTGGCATCTTGGCTTAGGTGGGAAGTGCCTGCCATATTTATCAAATGCGGCTACGTAACACATTATGCGGCTGAATCAAAGCAAATGCACACTTGGGCACACCGCATACACCTGCATATTCAGGATATCATGATGCACTTGCATATGCGAGTCATCAACTGCAAATACAGCCATCACCCTCAATTACGTGCCTGATATGCAGGTAACTTCTCGTGGCCAGAAAATGCTCAGTAGCTGGGGCATTTTGTTTTTGCCCCCACGAAAAGGGGAGGAAAGGTTTTTCTTTTTTGGTTGTCGGGGAGAGAGGTATATACCTCCCCAAATCCCCACATAGAACAATTTTTTTTCATGGTTCAAAGGGGATAAAATTATAGAAAATCATCAATATCATCATCGTCAAAGCCTTTTCCCAACTAATTAAGGTCGGCTACACGAATCTTGGTCTTCCATTCTGCTCTATTAAGGGTTATACTCTCAGTGAGGCCATAAGTCCCATGTCTTTTTTCAATACTTCCAACCATGACCTTTTGGGCCTACTTCTTGCCCTTTTTTAGCATTCCACTTGAACTAACTCGCACTTCTTAACAGGTGTTGTATTGGATCTGCGGCACACAGGGCCAGCTCATCTAAGTCTATTCTCTCCATCTTATCGTCTATTGGTGCCGCACCTAAATTTTTTGGAATGTATTCATTTTAAATTCTATCCCTTCTTGTCTTGCCACTCATCCATCTCAACATCTTCATCTCTGTTACACTCATTCTATGGATATATTATTTTTTGACTGCCCAACATTCCGCTCTATAGAGCAAAGCTGGTCTCACAACTGTTCTATAGAACTTGCCCTTCAGCTTCATTGGTATGTGGCGATCACATAAAATTCCTGTCGCTCATCTCCACTTTACTCCCCAACTTTAATTCTATGCGCGACATCTTCTCCAATCTCTCTATTTTCTTGAATTATTGACCCAAGATATTAAAGTGCACTCTTTTTGATATCTCCTGGCCGTAAACCTTAACTACTTCCTTGTCTCTACTCCTATTATTACTAAAATTGCATTTCATATACTTTATCTTAGTTTGGCTAATTTTAAAACTTTTAGATTCTAGAGCATCCTTCCGAAGTTCTAACTTTGTGTTGATGTTGTTTCTGGTCTCATCAATCCAAATTATGTCATATGTGAACAACATGCACCACAGTACCTTATCTTGTAGGTGCCTAGTTAAGTCATCCATATTAAAGACAAGGAGATATGGGTTCAATGCTGACCCTTGATATAGATCTATTGTCACTGAAAACTCACTCGTCTCTCCACTAGTTGTTCGTACTCTAGTTAGCGTTCCATTGTATATATCTCTCACTAAGTCTATGTAGTGTCTGGAGGCTCCTTTTTTTCCCAATGCCCACCAAATCAAGTCTCGAGGTACTTATGATTAAGCTTTCTCTAGATCAATAAAGACCGTGTGGAGGTCTTTTCCCTTTGCCCTAAACTTCTCAATCAGTTGCCTAAGCAGGAAAATAGCCTCAGTTGTTGACCTCCCATGCATAAAATCAAATTAGTTTTTTGATACACTCGTTTCATGCCTTAGTCATTGCTCAATCATCTCTCCTAGAGATTTATGGTGTGGTTCATAAGTTTGATCCCTCGATAGTTCGCACAATTCTGCATGTCTAATTTGTTCTTATAAATAGGTATCGCAGTACTTTTCCTCCATTCATCTGGAATTTTTTTTGTTCTCAACACCTTGTTGAACAATTGGTCTGCCAGTCAATGCCAATCTCCCCAATGCACTTCCAAACTTCTATCAGGATACTATCTGGTCCTAAATCCTTTTCTATCTTCATCCTTTTCAAAGCTTCTTTTGCTTTTGATATCTTAATCCAACGAATGTGCCAATGTCCTCTGCTCTCATTTTATGTCAACAGTTCCTTCTACCGCTATGTTCCCATTGTGTTTGTCATTTAATAATTTTTGAAAATAAACTCTCTACCTTTCGTTGACCTCTTCATTCTTCACCAATACCCTTTGATCCTCACTTTTAATGCATTTAATATGGTCTAGATTCCTACACTTCTTCTCTCTCATTTTTGTTAATTTAAAGACATCTTTTTTACCTTTTTCTTGTTCCCAATATACTTTATAGATTATCATATGCCTTAAGTTTGGTCTTAGTTACTATTTATTTAGCATTTTTCGTAGCATGTTTATATGTTCTAAGTTTTGATTTTTTATGTTATACTGTCAAGTTTTATAACATGAACATTTTTCGCAATGGCCTTCTGATCCCTATTACTACCGTCAAGTTTCCCTATCGAAATTTCTTTTTCTTTTGCCACTTTCTTAATAAAATCAACCATCTCATTCTACATAACATGGACCTTATATTCAGAGTTCTATTTTCCTTCTCTAAGTAATTTGTCCTTAAATAAATTTATTTTTCATTTTTTAAATTCAACCACCTATTTCTTGGACACCTATTAATTTTACCCCTTGCTTCCATGTCTTTATGCAGACATCTATAACCACGAGCCGATATTGGGTAGCCAAGCTCTCTCTTGGGATAATCTTGCAATCTTTACATGATGGTTGATCTACTTCTTAACTAGGAAGAAGTCTATTTGGCTTTTATGCGATCCATTTTATAGGTTATTAAATGTTCATCTCGCTTTTTAAAATAAGTGTTTGCTATTGTTAGGTCGTAGGCCATAGCAAAATCTAGAATAGTCTCACCCATCTCATTTCTTTCTCCAAACCCATATCCGCCATGTTCCCCTTCATATCCTCTACTGTTCTTCTCTACATGACCATTTAAGTCCCATCCTAAAAGGTCCTCTCTCCATTTGGTATGTCTTGGACTATTCCATCCGTGTCTTCCAAAAATTGTCTTTTAATTCTATTCTCTAATCTTACTTGTGGTGCATAAGCACTAATTACGTTAATTATCTCTTTCCCAAATACAAGTTTGATTAATAGGAACCTATCACCTATTCTCTTGACATGAACTACTTTATTTTTTAAATCTTTGTCTACTATTATTCCTACGCTATTTCTATTATTATCCTTTCATGTATACCAAATTATAAAAAATAATAGTGAAATTTTTTTATCGAATCTAAAGATTTCAATAATATTTGATGATTCCTTGGGTGGAAGATTCAATTTCTTTACGCAATGTTTTGAAGGATTTTACCAAGTAATTGAAGGATTAAGGGAAATAAGATTAAAACCTAGAAATTGAAATTCTTTTAACTTTGGGTTTGAGATGGATGTTTTTGTTGTGCATTTTTATTTTGTATGTCTTGATCATTTTGTATTTAGATGTTATGTACTTGTGAGGTACTTTTGGTCTTTGTAGTTCGGATGTTATGTGATGACTATTTGGCATTTTGGGTTTTGGCTATATGCTACAGCTTACATTGTACTGTACTTAGCTGCTATATGCTAGTATATTTTCTAAATGGTTGCTACTTTACTAGGTCACTTGGTATAATACATATTCTTTTGTGTTTTATGTAATTTAATGAATGACGTGGATTAATCTACTTTACATTTTAATTGCAGTTGACTATTAGATAATAGAGATGACAAATCTGTTAGTTGTGTTAAGCTATCAACAACTCAGATAGCGGATAGATTAGATACAAATACTAAATTAAAATGCCAACTATCACGAAATTCATATAATCAAGTTATTTTTTGTATTCTTATATTTTTATTATTTTTTAAGTTTTGTAAATTTATTTAGATCATCGGTAGTGATGTGCCTATATCAGGACCACGTCAAGCCACATAGCGCTCTGGACCCCCTGAGCCCATTGAGTATGCATCCCACATTTGATAAATTTGTCATTCACCTAGGTGTTGCCACAGGTGCTTGGGCATCCTCCCCGCATATGGACATGGTGCCCAGTGGGCCCACCGAGGCGTAGGTGGCCTGCTATGGTGCCCGAGCTGAGGAGGGGTGCCCCTAGGGACTAGGCAGGATATTTTTTGTAGTATTGTTGAAGGACTCTTCAATTGTGATGATGAGCGTGAAGCTGGCCAAAGGTCCTTCCTATGTTATAAGGAACCCTTCTGCGGTACTGACTGATAACATGGCATTACTCCTTGTAATCCTTTCACCAAAATCTGTCCTTACATTTGGTCGAATATCCTATATTTTGTATCAGCACTAAAACTCATTTTCATTGTGATCCTACTAGGACTCTTGTGGGCTAGGCAAGAACTGCTAGGGACTGATTCTTCTACATTTGGCATGGATAAGGTAGGAAACCGTGATTATCCTCAACCATGATTTCTGTGAGGGATGCATCAAATGTAGGACATTAACAGCTGAAGCAGAGAAGCTCTAAAATTCTCAAACTCTGGATGTAACCTCATTAAGAAGTGGGCATGAGGCTGCCTTTCAATTTCTGAGTGATGACTCATTGCTTCCTACAGAAATGGATCCTTGAACATAACAGGTTTTCACCATGTCTAGTTTAGTGCGCAATAAAATTCCTAGATACTCTTATTTCCTGGGCTTTAGATGTATTGCTTTGTTGTTGCATTGCTATATTGCATGAAAGTAGATTCTTTAGCCCATGTATTCTGTGTGGAAGTTGATTCACTTTGTATGCTTGCATTTAAAGTGAGGCATATAATCTTATGCTTAAGTTGATTATGTCATATATTCTACGTAATCGATTTTTTCTTATGCAAGTAAGATTGTATTCTCCATGTGTGCATTTATTGATGTTTCTTGCATAAGAATGTATTTTCTTTTCAGGATTTGGTTCTTTGTTTGTCTTTATGTAATTGTATGTAAATCACACTATTTGTTTGGAACCCCATGCATTATAGCTTTACTTCTGGTTGTAATCAAATGATAGAAAATTGCCATGTCAACCTAGTTTCCCTTTTGAAACATTCGAGCTACACGCATCTCCTATTGGTCCTTGTGTTCATGCTGCCTTGCCAGTTCAACAGACGATTTCTTTTTTGTTTCAAAATGTAATGCTTTCGCTTCTTCTTCTTTCAGAAGAAGATAATCGAGAATCTTGCCAGAGTACAAGATAATGGAATAGTGGAGGTTGATGTTGCTCTGAGTGCTCCTGTGGCATCGGAACTGTTAGAGCTCGATGTTGTTGATGCTGTACATGGTGATGTAGCAGAATTAATTGAATGTAGTAAATCTGTTCCAAAGTTAAAAGTTGCGATGCTTGTAGTTGGAACAAGAGGAGATGTTCAGCCTTTTGTAGCTATTGCGAAGCGCCTACAGGCATGTCGTTCTAGCTAATTAATTTCTTCATGCTTTGAAGTTGTCCCAATATGAGATTTATGATGTACAAATAGTATTTCCCAGGAGTAGATTTGCCCTTCGTGTATTTAGTATTGTTTGATCGTTGTTTCAAGGAGATTTTGGCATCATGGGTTTATTCTCAAGTCTCAAGATGAGATTGATAATCATCACTACTAGCTTTGAGGTAGCCTTATGGATTGGATACTAAAGTGTACACCTCCTGTCATACATGTGAAACTTGTCCTTCTCTCTCTCTCATACACACATGCACATATACATACATATAATCTGTGTTGTGCATGCATGTGCAAGACTGTGTGAGGAGGGACATATTTCTCCAAAAGACTAGAATCATAATGCTTTATTATTTCGATTTCCTTAAAACTGTTATATGGAGACTTAGTCTTTTAATTGTTCTTGCCTTAGATTCTTTATCATGTTCAGTATATCAATTTCTCTATTGAGGCATAATTTTAAGTGTTACGTGTATCTGGTATCTGTTGGGTGTGTGACCTTTGCATCCATGGTTGTAATGTTAACCATTGTTTTCTTTTTTGAAGATGTAATGCTAACCAGTTTTAGTGAAGGCTTTGACAAAATTATCGATAGATGGCAAACTTTGTATTGAACCATTGGAGTCTCCAAATGGAATCTCTAGCTTGAAACAGTTTGGTGAAGCTTTGTTTTATTTAGAGCTCTCCCTTTTGATAATTTCATGTGGTTCACCCTCTAGATTTTGTTCATTTAAGGTTTGTCTTGTTTGGAATGGACGATGAATATGCTATACATTTATAGTCAGAATTTTGTTTCTGTAACTGTAAGACCTTGTTTTATATTTGGGAGTGGTGATAATATTGAAACGTCGCATTCCATGTTATGTTAAAAGAGCATTGGCATCATGCATGTTAAGTTTGTAGTTATCATAGACAATATCTTGCCAAGTCATGCACAAACTCAGCTTGGCATTGTCTGATGTCTATAATATTTGGCAAGCATTTTGTCATACCATGTTTTACCAGGGCTATAGCACACAAAGCCTTGCTAAAGTCAAATCTACCTATACAAAGGAAGTGACTTACACAAATTTGATCAATATCCAGCTACTCATAATCATGGTCCTTTAATTAATGTCCTATTTGCAGCATGCGCTTCACGTTCATTTTGTCATTTGGCAGGAGTTCGGTCATCATGTTAGATTAGCAACGCATGCCAACTTCCGATCCTTCGTGCGAGCAGCTAATGTAGAATTTTATCCTCTTGGTGGGGATCCTCGGATTTTGGCTGGATGTAAGATTTCTCCCTACCAATTCATTGTGGCCATTTTCCTTCATGATGATGTCTGGTTCCTAAGTAGCTGATCAGCTACGAATCATAGAAAAGCGTTTCTGTGCCACCATGCATTTATCGATATAGCTTGAACTAGTGCGCCTCTTTTTCTGAGCCCTGGTCATTTTTTATATTCATACTCTTCAAATTATTGTTAAAATTAATAATATTTTATTTCACCTTGTCATGAATAAACAGTACTTATTAAGTTAGCAATGATAACAATAATTTGATAGTACTTTTACCACTGTCAGTCCTCTACTTTTATTACTGTTATCCCTATCGGTGCTCAAACAATTTATGTATCATTATCACTTTTTTTTATTTCCATTGCTGTTTGTGAAGGTTCAGTTAATAAAGTGTCCAGATGGAAGTTCTAGAAGGATAGTTATTTATTATATTTCTGCCAACTTTTTGTGGAATAGCACAAACGTAGATGCAACTGCAAGTATTCTTTCTTCTCTTTTAATGGAATCTCTTTTCTCTTTAATACATGTTTAATTTGCTTTTTTTTTTTTAATGTAGGAAATCTTATGTCTTACATGATAAAAAAATATTTAATGTGGGAATTATTTAATAATTATTTGTATTACAGGTGTTTTGTTTCTGGAATCTTATTTTCGGAGTTGACTCTTTTGATGCTTCGAACTGTGTCGAACACAGGCACCCATGTCCATCTCTATGAAACATTGTTGATCATCTTGAAATGCTAGTCTTTAATCATTCATAGATGACCTAGGAATCTGTCTTCTTGAGGCTTTCTGTTGTACCTGATTAGGCACTGGAATCTGTATGTCAGGCAGTTTTTACTAGCTTGTTCGTTTGCTTGCTGTGTTCAAAAGAATTCATCATAGTTCTTTTCTACTTTTTATAGCTTAACAGAAAATAATCTTTGAATGTTTTATGTCAGACATGGCGAGAAACAAGGGCTTTCTGCCCTCTGGACCTGCAGAAATATCCATCCAAAGGAAACAACTGAAAGTCATTATTGATTCATTGCTTCCAGCATGCACAGAACCCGATATGGAATCTGGTGTCCCCTTCCAGGCTCAGGCTATTATTGCGAATCCTCCTGCATATGGTTTGTTCTCCTTAACTTTCTTGGTTTGTATATCTGAAGTCTGAACTAATCTATTTAGAGTGGTGTATGTCAAATTGTATGGTTGATAAAAATTCTCCTCAAAGAACATGGCTAAGTAAAATGCTCATAACTTTGCGACAAAAAAGAAAAGAAAAAGGTACAACATTTATAATGTTAAGTCTTGTTGCCAAAGCATGCTAACTTATCTTTTGTATCTTATTCCATGCCTAGTGTATCTTGCTTAACAATATTTCAATCTTTAGATGTCCATGCTCATAGTTCACCAGTTTTTTGAGTATGGTTTCGGAAAAACTGAACATTGGTTCCTGGTTTCAAAAGGAACTAATGAAGATCCATTGAACTTCCAAAAAAGGCCTTTAGGTGTTTCTCTCCAAAGAATATTGATTACTTATTTGCTAAGCCCTTGCTGTAAATAAGTATTAAAATTGTCACTCATGTCTATAGGCACTCTAAAGAATATTGTCACTCTAAGCATTTAGGTGTTTCCCTCCAAAGAATATTGGTTACTTATTTGTTAAGCCCTTTCTGTAAATAAACATTAAAATTGTCACTCATGTCTATAGGCACTCTAGTTTGAGGTATTTACTTCATTTGGTGCTCACTCACACATATTGAATATTCTTACTAGAGACGCGATCTTTTTTTGTCAATTATGAGATTCACAGTTTTTTTCTCAATTTGTCTGTGGTCCATACTAAGATAATACCATATGTAAACAGTGGAAATATGATTGTCTTCCAATTTTGTGGCTTGTAGTTAATACGTATTGATCAAATGGTAATTCCTTTAGAGAACTATAAAATAGATGCAAATGTTTTTAAAAATTAAAGATGCATTAAGAAAAGTAACCTCTTTTACTTTAGATAGAGATAATTAAAATATCCTAGTTCATTTCTGTCCTTTGTATCAACCATCTAAACAATTATTAATTCATATATCTTGGAGAGTTATTAATCATATTATGAAACATTGCTTGCTTGTTCTATTACTGTAAAGGGCTCATGTTGCTTTCACAAAATAAATTAAGGGTTTATGTATGTAGTTCCTTCATAGTCTTATTAGTTCTGTTGTTGCATCAAGTGTTATATTAAATATCTGTAGCTACTTGCAGGACATGCACATGTCGCTGAAGCTCTTGGTGTGCCCCTCCACATCTTTTTCACAATGCCCTGGACGTGAGTTTTAATTGGCAGTTCCCTAATTTTATGCTTTTTGACAGTGATTGTTTTTCCTTAAGTTCTTGTTCCATAAGGATTTTAGTTAGATCCAAGGAGCATGAATGGTAGTATTTATCTTTTTAATAGTGCCGCCCTCATCTCTTTCTCTCTCTCCCATGTTTTCATTTTCTTGTTTTTGTTGACAGTGGACTGTGATTTCATTAATTGTATGAGGACTTTGAAAATTGGGTATGTGCCTCAGTGATCTTTTACAGAATATGAACAAAGATGATCTGAACCCATTTGGTGTGATTGCACAATCTAAACAAAAATGTCTGTAATAAAACTCTCATGAAAAATCGGATGTCCTTGGCTCCTCTCTATTTCTCTTAAGTGAGTTTTCTCTGATATCTTTCTAGCCGTGTCAGCACTTGATCATTGGATACTCTCATATGTTTTTAAAGGATACTTCAATGCTAGTTACTCTCCAAAGTTTCGAAAAATTATTCATCAAGTCTCCAAGGGTAGCCATTTCCTATTGTGACCCAAGAAATGGTGTTTACACATTCTCCTTCCACTATTAATGGGGCATTGCTAGTATCATATAATTGTGGACCAGTTAACATGGCTCTTTCGAAATTATAGTGGATTATGCACTTTAGTGGGAGTGTGTGTGTTGGTTGACTGACCTAAGGTTAGGTGATTTGTGGTTGTGGTCATGTCCAAAACCCTTATCTTTAGGCATATAGCACTGCCATTGAGTATTTTTAGAGGGTCATATCTTTATGAGGTATAAGAGATGCCCAAGGATGTTTTGTTGGCCAGGATAACTTTGTGGTCTCCTGTGTGCAATTGTAGGCCTATGAGAGTAGGGGCTAAATCCTCAACAAACTTTTGTACAGCATATGCACATGACAATCACTTTTCGGGAAGCAACCCTGTAAAGGGATACATGCATATGTGCATAGAAAGAGTCTCACTTGCACTATAGTGATGTGTCTGTGACTTGCTTTTAATGGAAGAACATGTAATCCACATTCAAAGGCCATGGTTTGACTTTTTAGTGGTCAGCTTTAACAAGCCAATCATGAGCTCCTGCGTGAGATTGTGGGTCATGGATCTCATTAGGCTGGTTTGAGAAGATAGTCGAGGATCATGATTGTTAGATCGAGTGGAATGCCCTGAAAGTCACTTTTTTTCTTGACCCATTGATACCAATCTACATCTAGAGGCATTTATTGAGAGGTTAATAATTTTAAGAACTCCAAATATATTGTTTTTGGATTAAGAAATGTTTTCGATTTTTTCAAAATTTTTAAAAATCATTTATAACAATAACATTCACTAGAACTTGTGTGGGGCCAAGGATCCAGCCCCATATGTGTGCCATGCTCGCATGTGTGGGATGTGGAGCCCACATGGACCACATGTCAACACTAAGTGCCTCTCTTTCTCTTCTTAAGTGTTAAATTTTTTTTAAATATGATATTGTAAAAGATCCTTGAGAATGATTTTGTAAGGATATTTTTTGCGGGTAGAAAATATTTTGTGTTTTAGAAAATATTCTTTCAGTATTTGAAATTTGACCAAGTCTTCTCTTTGACTTTGAATTTCTACAGTCCCTTTATGAGAGAAAAAGAAATTCTAGCAAAATAGAAGATGACGTTTGATTGGTCTTATTCTAGATTGACTAGAAGTAGATATGGGTAAGGGATTTAGGGGAGAAGGTTCCTAGATTCGTTTCTAAATCATTCGCGGATTTTTTGGATGGACATCTCATATTTGTTTCTATCTTACCTCACAAATTTCCTAGGAATCCTATGGCCAAGTGAAATTCTAATTCAAATAGGCATTATCCTAGACCCCTTAAGAGCTATAAATAGAGGTGGCTCTCCTCATGCTGCACCATCTCATTTCTTACCCTCTCTCTCTCTC
>NW_006499824.1:864279-883523 GCF_000471905.2 Amborella trichopoda
TATATATATATATATATATATAACACACAGACACACACACACACACACACACACACACATAAAGATCTTTTCAACCTACAAACATGAGTTTTTGGATCTGGTTCATGAAAACCTGGTGGTTGTTCTATGTGGACCTCTTCGATTAGCTTTTTCATGTAAAAAGACATTCTTAATATCCAATTGACAAGAAACTAACCATAGGGTAAAATAAGGGAACTAACCACCTGAACTGTTACCATCTAATAACATGGTTAAATGTTTCATTACAATCAAGTCCATGTTGTTGATTAAACCCTTTTGCAACCAGCCTTACTTTAAACCTTTACACATTGCCATCTGACTTGTACTTCACTTTATAAACCCACTTGCAGCCCAAATTTTTTTTTTTTTCTGCATGTCTGAGAACTATCTCCTAAGTCTTTTGATGTACGTAGCCTTCTACCACAGCCTTTATCCACCGCCTATCTTTTCTTGCCTCAAGATAAGTTCTGGGCTATTTGATTTTGAAAATTTGACACATAAAAACTTGAAAACTATGAGTGAAGGTGTTATAACTTACTCCTGTGTGCATTTTAAGTGTTTCTCTTGAATTTCAACTGGCCAATTTTATTACTGACCTTCACCCCTTCCTTTTTGGCATACTATAATTTCCTTGGCTGATGTATGAGGGTCTTCCATTTTATGAGAGTCTTCACTTGGGATTATGAGGGTCTTCATTTGGACTATATTCTTCTGCTATTCACATCTTCTTCTTTGGTATATTATAACATCTTTGGCTGATTTATGAGGGGCTTCAAATTTATGAGAGTCTTCTTTAAATCCTGGTCCATATATTCGATGAACTCCTCCCCAAGTCTAGGAAGAGTTTCATTAATTATTTCCCCATCAAGACTCTGCTGCTCACCACTTCTGTCTACATCTTTATCAACAAAAAATGGTCTCTTGTCTACACCTTGATTCATGGGTCATCAATGAATTTCATGATGCAATGGCACTTTCCTTTTACTTGAATCACCTACATTCGTAAAACAAGGAGGCATATACATCCTTCCTTCATCAAAGCTTACATGTCTCTAGATATGTATCCCTTGCATTCATCATCATACCCTCGAAAAACACATATGTTTGCCTTTGGAGACAACTTATTTCTCTGGCTTTTGTCAATATGTACATACAAAACGAGCACCATGTGGAATACTCAGGGTCCCTTTCTGATCCCTGGACCAGTTGCATGCTCTCCTCTCATTCGAGGTAAACATCTGCCTCAACTGGACTCTCCTTGAATGTATGCTACCTAAGCATAGGTACTAGGTAGTAAATCTCGTGACTCTGGACCTTACAATCTCTTTCTTTAAAAAACTACGCATCATGCTGAGGGTGAGGGCGTGGCTACAAATGAAAGTTGTAACTGACTTTGCCTTCTTAGCTACCCCTGAAATATCGTGCTAACCGCCAAGAGCCTCAAGAATGAGGTCTGTACAGTGTGTTGTGCATGGTGTCCAAAAGATACTAGGTTAAGCTATGCGCAACAAATTAGCAACAACAACATTAGGAGTAGCATTATCTGTGACAACCTGTATAACATACTGCTCCCCAACCTCCTTGATGCCCTTCTATATCACTTGTAATATGTAATAGGCATCATGGCTATTATCAGAGGCATCAATAGACCTTAAAAAAATGGTCCCTAAAGGACAATTCACTACGAAATTCATCTGACTTCTTCTCTTATCACTCCTCCAAGTATCAGTCACGACATAAACCCCATACTGAGCCCATGCATCCTTTTGTGATTCCACAATCTCCCTCATGACATTCACCATTTTTTTCAAAAGAAGCTCTAAAAGCTCACATGGGGTTAGGGCCTTCAACCTAGGCCCAAATTGGGCAATTACCTATACCAAAGTGTAGAAGCTGCTTAGACGAGCGGCATTGAAATGAATGCCTGCCTCATAAAAACATCTAACAATGTATTGTGCAGCTCTATCTTTTTCTTCCTTCTTGATTCTATTCTCAATAGTTGTTTGCTTCTTTGTTTTCTCTCCTGCAATCTCAGGGCCAAGCTGGGGTAAAAAATAATCCATAGACCCTCTAATCTGAGGCCTTTTATGCCCCCCACTCCCAGAACCAAGTACAACTCCCTTTTCGTTCCCCCTATTCTGGGATACAACACGTTGTTCCAACTCTTCACCCCTCCTGATCACTATCATCATCATCAAAATTGACACGAAACCCACACCTCAGCTCTGTTATGGAAGCCTCTCTCTCATCTTTTTTCTTTTTTACAATATTCATATAATTTTTTATCTCCTCTCTAATAGCAATAAGAACTTTTTTACATGGGGCAATCCTCCCTGATATCACAAGATGTTTATACCCCCATCTGTATCCTTTTCACAATAATTGCATCTTATGCAATTTTAATTTAAAGGATTTGGGTTATATCCATATTTTCAACGCAGATCACCTTCTATTAGATCTTGAAGAACATATCTTAAAATGATTCAAGGAATCCAAAAAAATAAAAATTTTCACTAATTTTGATGGCTTGATCTCCAAACTTCCACCTTTGGGATGTTTTTTAATATCAAAATCTTCTAGAAATCCCTTTAGTGGACCTATAAAATCTCCAAAACTAAATCTAATCTCAATGGGTAATGTTTGGATTGATTTCTCGTAATTTTGAGAAACCCTTCGATACTATAGAAATCACAAAAATCTAGTTTTTGAGGTTTCTATCTCTTTAAAATGGGCTCTAATGGGGTTTAGCTTTGAAATAAACCGAAACACTTGTTTTTACAATCTTATATTTATCAAAACAACCCAAAAATACCCCTTAATGAGGGGCATTTCGCCCCTGGGTGGGGCGCAGGCCTTGGGTAGCCGCCTAGGGTTGGGCATTGGGTGCCCGCCTAGGCAGGTGACCAGGGTAGACCGTCCATTTTGGCCACCTAGGCTTGGGCGAGGCCCCCTTGCCCACCTAAGCGCTAGGTGGGCCACCTTTTGGAACACTGCTTGTATTATAATAAATGTAATGTTACATCTAAAGTAAGGACATATTTGCGCTTATATATTGCAACAAATGACTGTATAATAGAAGCCATTTAGAATACACGCAAGTTACAGAACTTCCATTCATTGCATTCTAACTATAGTTACTGGAATCTCTCCACCGACTTCGCGATTCCGGTTCCGAAACCTGATTCTGCGTTTCCATTAAGGAATCTCCACGAAAACCATTTTTTGGAACCAAGGAAACTCTATTCCTTAATTTCGGAATCTCGATTCACATCTTCAGAAATTATATTTTAGAACCAAGGAAACTCGATTCCTTAATTTAGGAATCTAGATTTAACACATCTTTAGAAACCCTTTATCGAAACCAAGGAAACTTGATTCCTTAATTTTGGAATCTTGATCGAACACATCTTTAGAAACTTGAACCCATTAATTGTGGGTAAAAAGAAAACCAATTCAAAGTACATAATGTCCAATGTCTATGATGGTTGTGCACTTCCTAAAGGACATTGGAGTAGATATCTTCCTTCGAATGTTTCTAGTGGTTGTAGGTTTTCATTATTTTACTTGTGCCACCCTAGACAGCTTTTACTTTAAATTTAAAATATAATTGGTAAATACAGCATGTACAATTAAAAGTAAAACCATGGCAATATCCTATTTTGTTTTTATAATAATGAAGTCAAAATCACAAATTAGGAATACTTATCTTTTGTATATAATGACCATAAGTTCAATAGTCAACACAATCACTTCAAAATTTGGGAAGCCTTTTAATAAGAGACATCGAATATAGGTTCTAAAGTTGATAAGGCTCAAGATGTGCTTGGGGCTTCCTTCTCCATTAAAATGAAATCTCGATTCTTAGTAGGGGTCATCAAACGCATTCCATAGTTCATATTATTGTAAATCTCAATTTCAAACTGGCATGGATCTCTGATCCATGTACTTCAAAAACTTGATTCCAAATATGTTAGAATCACGATTTGAAACAGCAACATATCTTTGTTCTATATATGTCAGAAACTGGATTCCATAATTCCATAGATGTCGGAAACTCAATTCCGCATATTAATGAATCTTGACTCCTAGAGTGTCAATTCCAGGGGATAAGAATCTCGATTCCAAGGATGACGAAATCTCGATTCTATATGTGGATGAAACGTGGATCTATTTCGGTCGAAACACGATTCTCAAAAACTAGAAATCTCGTTCCCTGCGATTCCTATTGTATGAACGACGATTCGTAATACAGGAATCTTCTAGCCAGCGGCGATTCCGGTTCCTAAAACTATTCGGTTCCCAGACGTTTCCAACAACTATGATTCTAACACAAACATCTCCAGTGGATTCCTCATATGCACACACTGAGAGTCATCCTAATTGCAAAAACCTCATACTTAAGCACGCAGGTGCCCTTCTGTTTGGACAAAAATCTCTCATATCAAGTTGTTGGCTTTTCGACTTTTGGAGCATTTTCTTATTTTTCTAATTTTAATCAATAGAAAGTTTTTGGAGATTTTGACCTCTAGGGTAACTGTCAAGAAGTGTTCATGTGACTATGGTCTAATGCTCGTTTATAAGGTATCTCCACACATGGGTTGCAATTTACAGAGTACAAGAACTACATATGCAAAGAAGAAATTCATAAATATGCTTTGTGAATATCAAGTAAACATATTATTATGATCAACCATTTGTTTTTTGTTTGGATGAGCTAACGTACTCATTGGTTCAAGGATCACCTTTTCATTTGTACTAATATTAACAATAAGCATATTCTTCTGATCAATCCATTTGTTCATATGTTTGAAGGAGCTGATTTACTCGTTGGTCTAAGGATCACTTATTACTCAGTTGTTTAAGGATTACATTTACTCATTGGGTTCTGTTTTTAATTCTTGGGAAGCACAATTTTTTATGACAGTATGCAAATCTTAGCCTTCAACTGACTTTCTAATAGACTTGTTTTTCTTGACGTGTTAAGCCTCTTGAAGATGCAACAAAGACTACAAGCATCATCATTGAGGCATTGAAAGATACTGGACAACGAGGAATTATTGGAAAGGGGTGGGGTGATCTCGGAAATCGTAAGTTTTAAAAATCTTACATGATGATTTTTACATGTGTATGTCGTCATTTATTCATCTACTTTATGGTTCTTGTTTGATGTCATGGTTGGATTTTCCCATACTACCATTTGCATAAGCAGAAAGTTTCATTTTTCCTAAATATCTAATGTGCTAATTCATGCTTATTGGTGTTCCTGTTTGATTTCACAAGTTAACATTGAATTGATGTTTCATGGAATTTTTTTTTGGGTACCTATCCATGAACCTTATGTTTTCTTAGTTACAAATTATTCTTTTCTTTTCCATAATTTACTAATAAGTTCAGTTACCCAATGATTGCGTGGTGTTTGAGAAGAAACTGACTGCTTTAGATATGGCCAAAGTTTTCTCCTAAGAGTTAGGATATCTGATTGGGACATTCCATATTAATGTATCTTCATTAAATGCAGTTCACCTTTAATGCAGATAACTTGTTGATTCTTCATCATCATCATCATCCAAGCCTTATTTAAATTATTTGGAGCCAGCTACAAGAATCTTGTTCCGCCATTCTGCTCTATTAAGGGTCATACCTCAGTGAGACCATAAGGCACCATATCTCTTTTCACTACTTCCATCTATGTCCGGGCCTTTCCTTGCCCTTTTAGAGCCTTTCACTTAAACCATTGGGGATTCATGAAAAGATATGGCAAAATTTTATGCTAGCTGCCCTACCTAACACAACCCTTCTCCTTGGGACCGGCCATGGTGGAGATATAATTTGTAATTTCCAATTGAAATTCATCGCCTCTCCTACTCGCATAGGCTTTCTTGGTGTGACAGTAGGTTGGACGGACATCATCATCATCATCATCATTATTATTGGAGACTTATCCCAACGATTTGGGCTTGGCTGCATGAATTTTATTTCGCCTATTCTGCTTTATTCAGGGTCATACTCTCAATCAAACTTTAAGTCAGCTTATCTCTTCCCACTACACTATCCATGTCCTTTTGGGCATTCCCCTTGCCCACTTAGAGCCGATGTGTGATAAAATATCATATGGCCTTCTGGGGATGACTTCCCACACTGCAAGGCATTGAGAGCAGATCCTATCAATTTTATTTAAAATGCTTTTGCAAAGTCTAAAGTGAATGGTAAAGAAAAGACATTGGTTTTTACTTCTCACAATGCTGGCAAAGTTGCAACTAAAGGAAATGTGTTGTACTGTCATTTGAGCAATTTTCTGCAAAAAGCAAAAATACATTTTTATGGCGCCTTCAGCATTGCTTATGGAGTAGATTAACCAACTTTGTCATGATTTCCTTGAGTTTACATTTCACCTATTTATCTTATGAAATCATTATCCCAAGTGCTGCTTCCCTTTTGTAACCTTGTCTGTTTTCTGTGTTGCAGTTATTGAAGTACCAGAAAGTGTTTTTCTTCTAAAGGACTGCCCGCATGACTGGTTGTTTCCTCTTTGCTCTGCTGTTGTAAGTTGCTCTCGCCTTACTATTAATGATTTCCTGATACTAACCTTTAAAGATGGCAATGACAATTTCCAAATTGAGTTTTTTCCCCCATATGTTGAAGAAATGGCATTTACTGAAATCTTAAAACGAACTTGGCCTGGCCTTGAGCTAGTTGACTTGGTAAAGTCCCATGCTAAATTTTTGCAAACATTCAAGTTTTCATACTGAGTGCCATGTGAAATAATCTTTGATTCTCCAATGAAATTCTAAGCTGACACTAACCACCTCTTATAAAAATTATTTAGCACTTTGTTCTGGCCCATCATGCTTCCAAGTACTTTTAACTATCATGTATGCTGAATGTCTTTTACAGTTACAACATGCATTTGTTATGTACGTATGTACTTTCCTCTGCATTTAAGCATGCACAAACATTGGTTCCATGCTTCCAATCAGTGGAATATATGCTCCTTTTCTGATGCTAGTCTCCTTGATCCTGGATGCTTCCAGCCCTAGATTGTGAGCCCTGGGATGCAGTTGCTCAATTTGATGTTACCAGGTCTAGTTTTCATATTCATATTAGGAATGCTGACATGACTCATGAATATCATTACTTAAAATGAAAATCTTTGCTTTGAGATCTTTACTATTAATTTATCTGAAAAAGTGCAATCCAGTTTATGTTTTACCTTGCCTAATGATCTATGATGTCCAGGTTCATCATGGTGGAGCTGGTACAACAGCCACAGGCTTAAGGGCTGGGGTAATTTTCATTTCTTTTAGTTATCTCTTGCCCACAGTTGCATACTTCTGTGTTGCATGATGTTGAACTTAACAGAAAGTATAGATCTTCTATTCACACACCATAACAGGACAATATGCAGGTTCAACAACTAGAGAAAGGATGAAAATAACCCAAATGCAGGCATACAAGAAATAGAGAACAAAAATAGACAATTATACCTAGTCACAGATGCAATGTGCAAAGCTTAGAGAAGTCTTTAAAAAGGATTATTGAAATAGTAGTATTTAAAATATGGAATTCATCCTAACATCATGACTCAATAGATCTTGACAGTAAGTTCGAGGATAAGTTAAAAAATTTCAAAGTGTGTGTGGGCGCACATGCACGTGTATGTTTCCTAAGCTTTAGAGGCCATTGTGGTCTGAAAAAATGGTTTAAGATTTAGAATAGTGGCCTTTATTTGCCCTTGGTTTTGCATGGTTGGGCTTAATTATAGTTGATTCAGCCAAATAGGATGATTCAAATTCCAATGGACCTAATGTGGATCCTATCAGCCCATTTTCAGGCTTATTTTTTGGGGGATTGAGAAGTATTTGAACATTTGGGCTATGAAATGTTCCAATCTAATTCAGTTGAATCAGATGACAATGATCCTTTCTTTAGAAGCATTGCTTGGGAATTTGGAATTCATCTAGTGCATTATCTCTTTTTGTTTCTCTTTTTGTTGAATATTTATTGTTTATTTTGTCTTAACTGTGGCAGTGCCCAACAACAATCATACCATTTTTTGGTGATCAGTTCTTCTGGGGTGATAGAGTCCATGAAAAAGGGGTTGGCCCTGCACCAATACCAATATATGAGCTCAGCGTGGAACGGCTTGCAAATGCCATAAGATTTATGCTTGATCCAGAGGTAATTCTTCCAAGTATGCTATTGCAGTGGTGACTTTAGTGCTGAGTTATGGAAACATATCTACATTGATCAGCCTTCTTGTCTTATTACTCAGAAGCTTAAACTATTATTCTATATCTTGATTATTTTCTTTGTTCGGTGTTTGAATTCATAGTGAGAAATTTTATATGATTTCTAAAGTTTATGCTGTTTGTTTTAACCAAAATCGTGCTGCATCAGTATATTTTCCCGTATGTTTTTTCTTGTGAGATTTCAATATGAAAAATTGTTTATTATTGCGAAATCATATCAACAAGGATACATTAAACTATAAAAATAAATGACATAACTTCTCCACACCTTTGTGCTAGCAGAGCTTAGGTCCAAATGAGCACACTAGTAATGAATTCCCTGCATGCTTATGATCAATTATTGGTGTTTGATTTGTTTTAATCACGCAATCCGAAACTGGATTCTTGGAAATTCAGATTGACCCTCATAATGAAGCATTTGCTAAACTAAATATTTAAAAGATTATTGAATTTCTAAATTCTTAAAAATGGTACACCAATAATTGCATAGTGTGAATAAAATGGGTGCACTATGCAATTCGAAATAATATTTCAGTTCAACTGTCACTGTTGTAACTGTTGAGAAAAATTAATTGGAAAGAGAAAATCAAACCAGCAGAAGTCAAAGTTCAAACGACACAGAAAAAAACCAGATTTACATGGCTCACATTTTGCAGAAGTTATGTCCATAGAAGAAGTTTGGCAAGTCCATTAGTCACCAAGAAAGCCTGTGTACAGGTTCTTTCTGTATTTTTTTCATCCTTCCCAAGTATAAATAAAAACAATTTTTACCCACTCTGTTTTATCTCCCAAGAAATCCACTTTTCTCAAAGGCATATGTTTTTTATTTTCCTCTCAGAATCTCTCTCTAACTTACACTAACCATAGCCACCATGGGCTTATATGGCCATTTTAAACAAATGGAAAAAAGCTGCCAAAAAATACTCTTTGTATGTTAGGGTTTTACAAAAGAAAGAAAGGCGGAGAGAGAATTCAAACAACCCACGTACAACAATCCCCACCTTGTATTGAATTCAGTTCACCTACTTGAAAACTCCTTCAAGCTTCTTCCCCAACACATTCCAAAGGGCATCTGCTCAACATCTTGGGCATATGTTCTGTAAGTTCAAGCACAACTTGAACTTCTTCGGTTGGGCAGTCTTGATCATCGTGTTAGCAGCATTCTTCTTGGTATCATTCTCACACTTGAAATTATACATTCTTCAGTGACCTTCCTAATGGTTGGTCTCACATGGTAGACTTGGTTCTTTGCTAAACATATTGCAGTTTGCCTATCACAAAACACCTTTGATTTATCCTTATATTAATCTAAGCTCACTCACCCTTCAACCGTATAGCTTCCTTAATTGCCTCGGCGGCTGCCATATACTCGGGTCACAATTGATCTAATATTTGATTGAATCAATTATAATTGACTTATTTGTAATTTTCTATTTATTTTTTATAGTTTCTAAAAATTTTATACTTACTTATCTTTCTATTTTGTCTTGAGAAAACGAAAATAGTTTTTATTTTTTATTTCCACTGTTTTTGAAAACTTTTTTCTCATCATTTATATATTTTTTTGTTGTTGTTGTCTCTTTTTTTTTGGCAATTTAAAGGTTTTTTATATGTTTTTTTATTATTTTCTCTTACTGAGCTTGGCGTGTACTTAGAGGTTTCACTCCCCTGAGTAGCCAGGTCAATGGCTGAGTTCCGTGGCTGGGCTGAGTTCCGTGGCTGAGCTGAGTTCTTAAACCTTGCTTCCACCTAACTAATCCACCAACAAGAGTGAAAACATAACAGTAGTGGAACTCCTTTTCTCAAGATCCTTAGCAAGAGCAACATCCATGAAACCCACGAGATTATCTTTCCTCATAACGTTCCTATAAAATATTATGCAAATATCTGTGGTACGTTTCCAAGTAATGAAGTATCCACTTAACTGCCTCGTAGTGTTCCTTTCTTTGATTTTCCATATCTGCTGACAACAATGACATGGGAGATGTCTGGTCTAATGCAGACCATGGCAATTATGATGTGCCCACCACACTGGAATATGGAACATGATACATATGCTCCTTATCTTCGTATGTGCTAGGACACAAATCTGAAAGAAAGCTTAAAAGTGAACAGCAAGAGGTGTACTAACAGTTTTCACATCTTAGAAATCAAAGCTTGAGAGAACCTTCTCAATCTAATTTTCCTATGATAATCCACAGCTTCCCATTCTATCTCTATAGATTTTCATGCCTGAAATTTTCTTTGCGTGCCCGAAGTCTGTCATTTCAAATTCTTTCCCAACTAAGTCTTTATATTTATCTATGACATGCTTTCTTCCAGCAATCCACATGTCCCCCACACGTAAGACTTGAATTATGAATGCATATCTTTGAAGCAAGCAGTACTTACTCATGGTGTACATTTGCTTTATCATGGACATGTAAAATCACTTGTACCGTTGTCTAGGAGATTACTTGAGGCTAATTAATGTGTTCTTCAATCTATGCATCACTTCTTCTTTCCCTTGCTTCACAAATTCTTCAGGAGGCTGATGTGTGTAGATTCTCTCATCTAGATTGCCATGAGGAAAGGCAGATCCTACATCTAATTATTCTTGATATAAATCATAACAAAGCAATCATAGCCATGGCAACCGAAATAAAAGTATATTTTACCATTGGTGAGAATATCTTATTCAAGTCAATGCCTCCTTTATCAGCATATCCTTTGCTATTAGTTAGGCTTTGTATTTTGTCTCCACCTTCAACTTAGCACCCTTATTTTGTCTTGAACACCCACTGGAAGCCACTTTCATTTCGTCCCACTAGCACCCCAAAATTAAAATAAAAATATTGCTTAAATAAAAAAATAAAAAATTAAAATTTATGGCTGTTAGATATGGCCTTGTGAATCTCAACAATTGGAAGGGTGCTTGTGCACCCTTCCACCCGTCCACATGATGTGGACGGGATACTTTTCCATTTCTCATTGCACACATGTCTAGATAATTTTAAAAAGTGGATTGTATATTTTTTAATTTTTAAATCACTTTACAAAATAATATATGTGTGCGTGTGTGTATAAAAATATAAAGGGCACTCCCTAAGCACTCCCATGTTGATATGATACATATATCAGGCCACCTCTTGATCAACTCCCCCACGTGCTCCCAAGGTAGGGAGCTTCAGCTAAGGGACGATCCCAGCCTCCCAATCCAGCTCGCACCTGCTCCCAATCCAGCTCGCACCTGCTCCCACTCCCACTCTCGCTCTCAACAACTATGCTTTTCTCGAACAATCATTAATAAAAGAAACAAAACATGAAGCTCGACCTTTTGATGCCATGGAGCAGACCTCCAATACAAGTGAATGAGTGTAACTTAAGACGACCTTAGTAACATGACTTTTAGATTGATTACCATAAATGCAATGCTCATGCAAGTCTGAGTTTCAGAATGTTATACCCCTTTTGACAGTTCTTGCGCACAATGTTCCTTCATGCCTTGTTCACTCAGTTGTCCTAAGTGCCATCTGTCATAGCTGTGCCTCATTTGCAAGGTTTGTATCTGAAGTAGATACGCCCACTTTGCGTACAAGCATTTTGCCCAGCAACCTATAGAAGTTTTCCATTTCTCTCTGCCTTCGTGATGACAAGTGCTCCCTTTATCACCTTTAAAATCCTGCCTTCCAACACTATTTTGCAGCCAATAGTGTCTATGGCACGCACCCAAGAAATCAAATTCTTTTTTAGTTTGGTGCATGTATGAAATCTGCAAAAGTGCCCTCAACCATCTTGATCCTAACTGTGCCTACAATTATTGTATTAAGACATTCTCACCATCGCATGATTTTATGTGTGAAACCACTCCTTAAGAGGACACATACAAAAACTGCAATTGGAATCAATAATACTTGACTTGGAAAAATAATCATTGCATGTTATAGGGTGAATCATTGTTACCTAGATTGTCTACCTTGGCCGGCGATCCCTTCTGAATTCTCGATCCTAAGATCCCGGAAAGGGATCTTTTAGGGATCACGTTTTGTTTGGAATTTATGATCTGGATGCCTTTTATAAGGGAACGAGTTCCGTCAATCATGTGTTTGAGTTCCCGGATTCTTTAACAAATGCTCGATGTTGGGCAATCCATTATCTAATAAACAATCATAAAATGCAAATTATTTCGTGTATATGGTTTTGGGCTATACTTTACTACATATAACTTTGTTGTTTGTATTCAACAAAAAAGATGGCAACACAAGCGGTACTTCACAAAAATAAACCTGCAGAAAGTATGCAAGTCATAATTTACTAAATAATTGTTGTTTTTTAATAGATTAATATAATATAAAAAACTATGGAACAATTTAAAGTTTCTTATTTATTTAATAAAATTTTAAGATTTAATATTATTAATTCAACAACGTTGGGAACTATGCAGTAAATCCAGAGAGCCCTATTTAAACTTACAACAGGGCCTCGTTTTTCAACTAAGTTGAGCTCACTTCTACTAAATTTATCTCTCACTCAATACTATGTTGGATCATTTTTCCTATTGCTCTGCCGCAGTTGAGGAATTCACAAACTTGTACTCAGGAACTTCGGTTCCTAGCCAATGGGTCTCGCTCCCAAATATTATAATACTTGATCTTAACTAATTGAGGAACTCGATCCCTAATACACATGGATCATGTTCCTTATGTTTGAGGTTGTGCGGACGTTGATCCCCATCATAGGGATCTCCTGGGTGCTTCCAGCTGTCGATCCCGGAACCGTTTCTGATCCTATTACCAACAACTATGGATTGGATATCCCCGTGACCACCATCAGCACTGCTTAGCTTGCTCAAAAAAGTCCACCTTTCCCTTCTTTTCTTTGAGCATTTTGCACCCCTTCTACAGGGGCCCTAATTTCTTACAATATAGTATCTCAACTTGCCTTTTCCTATTATTGTATTGAACTTAGATCTGCCTCTACATGATCCCTTCTCCATTGATCTTCCTATTAACCACCGGTGCCTCTGCCGATGCCTCCTTATTAATGAGCCCTTTTCTTATAAGATAAGATGGCTGCAATAGCATCCTCTGTTTCTGTATTATCTTTCATGCATTCGGGTTGCGACAAAGTGATCATAAAGAGCAGGAGGAGAGGTGAAAAACATGAGGGCTTTGTCCTCTTCCTCGTCTTTTGCATCTACACTTGTCAATTCACATGTAAATTATTGTACAGATGGAGATGATGAATAATTTGTGTACCTTCTTTCATGTTTACGGAGTGTATAATTTCTGCTTCAAATGTAGTTGATTTGAGGGAGGAGTGTATAATTTCTGCTTTAAATATAGTCGATATAAAGCTATTCAAGCTTAAACCAAAAAGCAGATGCTGAATCTTCCTCTGCCATATCTACATTGTAGAGAACTTTGGTAGAGAGGCACATGGAAGTAGTACTGGAAGCCCTCACATTCATATCCTCCCAATCTTCTTTTGACGTACTTGTAAGCTTTTCCTCCAGAGGTGTGTAGGTGCTGTTGTATTACTAGGTCCTTGTTCTACTCCTTTTATATCAAGAAACACTCTTCCCCTTAAACTTCCCAGTATTGTGGCTTTAATATGGCTTAGTTAAGAAAACTATATGGGAAAGAGAAAATACAACAACCAACATGAAAGAAGATCAAACCACACACAAAGCCAAAACTAGATTTACGTGGGTCGCTTCATCGCATAAGCTATGTCCACAGAAGAAGATGACCAACTCCACAAATCGCCAAAAAAGTTTGTGCACAGGTTTTCTTTGTATTTCTTTCTTCCCTCCCAAGCAGACAGAATTGATTTCATGCAATTTGTCCTCTGAAGAAACATCCTTTCCCAAAGGGGTGTGGGTTGTTTTTTTCCTTAAATTCTCTCTCTAACCTAATCTTAAGCCTATGCACAACGGAATTATATACCTACCCGGAACAAAAATACATGCCAAGAAAACCCTGTGAATGTCAGGGTTTTGCACAAGGAAGAACAGGGTAAACAGAGAATTGAAGACACCCCATGTACAACAGTTATGCCATCCTTACTTTTATGAACGGGTATTGAAAATGAATAAAATATTGTCTTTTCAACCAACTAGTGCTCAACTCCATTTGTTCAATTTTCTGAGGTAACTACAAAGTTCCCAGCATCTTGAAACCACATTTTATTGTATCAATATTTGTTTTTTCAGGTGAAATTGAAGGCAATGGAGTTAGCCAAGGAAATTGAGAATGAAGATGGTGTTGCTGCAGCAGTCGATGCCTTTCATAGACACTTACCTGAGGAATTACCCCTTCCTTCCCCTCCGACTGAAGAACCCCCAAACCCTTTTGATTGGATTTTCCAAGCTCTGCATAAGTGGTGTTGTCTTCCTTGTGGTGTTTAATATAATTATAATTTCAACTCTTGTATATTATCCATTCATTATTCTTTAGGCATTCTTGGGGTACAATTGTTTGCACAAGGAGCCCACTGGCGAAAACTGATGAAAAATGTATCTTGTAGCGAGAAATTCTTGCCTTTGAATTTTTCCTGTATATTTATTATATACACGTTTTCTGTATTTGGGATGTTTGGTGGCCTGTAATTCCTTTTGGCTTCCTCTAAGGTTGGAGAATGCTTTCAAAACCTTTTCTGGATTCACTAAGGAAATTGACAATAAGCAGGATGCCTGAAATCAGGATTCGCTTCATATTTCAATCCTTTATAAGATTTGATTGTTTGCGGGAGCTGTTTTCAGTTAATTAAGATAAGGCCTTAGGAAGTATGATTTGGTTGTGTGGTGAATCATAAGCAGGCGTATGATATTCCATTGTGCAGGGGGAATCTGGTGAAGAAATATGAAGTGGACAAATGTAAATCGATCATTTTGTGCTCGACTGTCCTCGAGCTTCACACCTCTTTAAGTAATATTCAAAATATGCCCTTCTTGAGTGGATTCAAACTTGGCTTGAATAATCTTTTTGACAGTTTTGCCATCCCCTTATCTAACCCATATCTCTATAACCTCTTCTGTAGAATCTGCAGAATCAAGAATGCTAACCACAAGGTTGGGTCTCTTCTGTAGAATCTGCAGAATCAAGAACCCTAACCACAAGGTTGGGTAGGGTCGAGGAGGTTAGCTCTTTAACCAAAATTATGATGGTACGATTCATTAGTGAAAGATATCAATGTCAGAAGATGACAATGAAATGTCCAAAAATATCCTTCCAACATGAGTTAGGCCCTGGTCTAGGTCTAGGCCATAGCTTTTTCTTGGGAAAATTGTGTAGACCCCTTGGACCATGCTTTATCGGTATGATGCTCTACAATACTATAAATCACATAACTAATCCGATTATTATTTATTTTTGCAGCAACCCCTCGAAGAAGGATGATAGGTTTATTTTGGATGAAAATAGCCCCATGCAGGTTCTTTCTAAAAATTTGGAAGTTGAAATTTGAGAGAGAAAAACAATTTAAAATTTTTCAGAGAGAAATTATATCAAATTTGAAGTTTTAAAGCCAAAAATTATCTCAAAATTTTAAGAGATTGTCTCAAAATTTTTGAAGAGAAACTTTCTGAAATTTTTGGAGATGCAATGTTGGGTTTATACATGGTACCCTTAAAACAAAGCCATTTTTGTATTTGGGGGTTTGTGCAAAAATAGATAGTAATTAGGTCAGTTGTGTGGTTTAAAAAACATTGGGGCACCATGCCTAGAAAGTATGGTCCAAGGGGTATACATAAATTTTATTTTTTACTATTTTTCCTGTCCCCCACCCAGATAAGGCCCTACCAAGGCCCTCTTTGGCCTGGTCCTGGCTGGGCCTAGCTTGAGCTTGCCCAATACGGATTGCGGCCATGGCCAGCCGAGGTCACTAGCCCTACGGAATACGTTGTATTAGGGCATGTTTTGATGATAGCTAATTTTAGCTAGGGTATAGTGGTCTGCTATCTTATATTATATTAATTTTCTCTGGCCTAATACTATTGCCTTAGCTACTTGGTACATACCTTATATTATTTATAAATAATATCATTTAATTAGTTTACTTTTCTGGTATTTGAAGTTGTTTTTGGTTTCTGATTTCCAGCTAATTACTGTGAATAAAGTAAAAATAGCCTTTCAAAAAGATAAATTTTTATGTACAAAAATTTACAAGTTTATCTCATACAACTTTATGTTGGGTACTTCTTAATAGTTAATTCATTATTAGGACTAATTTTATTAGTACAGTGAATTTAGTGATAACGAGTGGATCCAAATATGCTCTTAGTTTGTTTAAAGTTTATAACATTGTAAAAAGCAGTCGTTGTTTTTTGTACAATATCTTGACAATGTATCTTCATTGCAATCTCTCTTGTTTCGCTCATGTGCATAATAACCTCTTTACATATTCTCTTCTTCTTCTTTTTCTTTTAAATTTCTTATGGGATGATATCTCTACATCAGGAATACAATCTCAAATCTTCTATGTCATCTCCCTTAATGCCCCTTGAATGGTGTAATAGTGGTTATTCATTGTTCACTATCCTAAATTATCACGGGGAGAGAGGCACTCTAAAGCTTGTATATAAACAAGTTACTAAACTTCTGTTTGAACCAATTTGAGAGAGTTATTGGATGCTATAATTGTTTGTGAAAATGGTGTTGATTCTCCACATGATAGTTTGCATACCCTCGCCCACAAGGCACATTTGATAAGAAGGTGATTATTTTTTCCTTTGATGTTAACTATCAACTTCATTAAATAAAGGAACAAAGCTCCATAAGCGTAAATTTATCTATTTTAGAGGTCGCCTTTCTTTGGACTGAGTTGTTCTCTCCCTTAGTCATTTAAGTTTCATATGGGTATCATACACTGTCTCAATCAATGATTTAAAAAATGGATCGATGACCCAGATCGGGCACCTCAAAAACCGATTCGAATCGGGAATCGACTTAATCGATCGGATTAAAGCTTCAAAAAAATCCGAAAAATTTATTAAAACTCATTATAAATGTTGTTTTTTAGGAATCCAATAAAAAATGAGGGTACTACATTATTAACTTTCATTCTTTTATCAATTTGTGAATATTGAGATGTTCTTGCCCTGTATAAATTTATTTTAACTATTAAATTTGCATCACATAAAAGAAAAATCATAGAATTATCATGGATAAAATATATAATTATATATAGACTATTATAAAGAGTAGACTAATCAATGAAAGAATGGCCATTAAAATCTTGTTTTGGCAAAAAACCCTAACCCCCTAAACAAATCCAAACTATTACAGCCTAACTAACTATAATCCAAAATTATTACAACCTCATTAATTATAATATTATATACTAAAATTATAATTATTAGTTTACATTTTATAATTGTTTTATTAGACAAATAATAACAAATTAAAAATATTTTATAATATTATCTAATTTAAAATGTATTATTGACAACTGTAAGAAAAATAGTACATTACATGATTTACAATGCAAAAATTCATAAATAAAATAAAAGATTTGGTTATCAATGTAAAATGCGTACAAATTTTGGAAATAACACTTCAATTTTTCAAGAATTTATTTTTTTAAGTTTCTATAATAAATTTAGTAAAAGAGATTGTTAGTAGAAAGATGGAGATTTCAAATACAATAAAATTTTTATTTTTATTTTTTTTATACCTTTCATATTATTTACAAAAATAATTGTACCACTATATGCAATAAAAATTAACGGTTATATAAAAAATTAATTTTTTTATTTTTCATTTTTTTATGTCTTTTATATTATTTACAAAAATAATTATATTTATACCAACCACTATATATACAACAAAAATGCAACACATGCCCAAGGGATTTGAAAACAACAAAAATATTTATACCAACCACTATATACACAACAAAAATGCAACACATGCCCAAGGGGATTCAAATGCAACATATGCCCAAGGGATTCGAAAACAACAAAAATATTTATACCAACCAATATATAAACAACAAAAATGCAACACATGCCCAAGGGGATTCAAATGCAACACATGCCCAAGGGGGTTCGACCTTGGGACCTCAAGTAAAATATTTAAAGTCATAACCATCAAGCCATCTAAATACATATGATTATAAACTACTGATTAATAGACTATATTTACATTTCGTTTTCATTTAATAATGTTTGGGAATTATCCCACATCGAAAGATGGGTATTCAAATTTGGTATATAAATACCTATGCAATATGAATTATAAAATGTGTATAAAAATATTAGGACAACCTCGCATGTGCGTGTGGACACACGTGTGCCCGTGTGAGTGTGCGTGGGGCATGCTCGCACGTGTGCTTGGACACACGTCTGTGAGTGTGAGTGTGCGTGGGGCACGCTCACACGTGCGCTCAGACACATGTGTGCACGTGTAAGTGTGCGTGGGGCACGCTCGCACGTGCGCTCAGACGCCCGCGTGCGCGTGTGAGTGTGTGTGGGGCACGCTCGCACGTGCGCTCGAACACCCGTATGCGCGTGTTAGTGTGCATGGGGCACGCTCGCACGTGCGTGTCATGTGTGAACCGGGCGGAACCGTATGGGAACCGACGGTTCCACTAAAGAAGCAGGCTGAACCGAATGGGAACCGGTGGTTCCACTCTAGAATCGGGCTGAACCGGATGGGAATCGGTGGTTCCACTCTAGAACCGGGTTGAACCAGATGGGAACCGGCGGTTCCACTCTAGAACCGGGATGAACCGGATGGGAACCGGCGGTTCCACTCTACAACCGGGTTGAACCAGATGGGAACCGGCGGTTCCACTCTACAACCGGGTTGAACTAGATGGGAACTGGCGGTTCCACTCTAGAACCGGGCTGAACCCGATGGGAACCGGCGGTTCCACTCTAGAAACGGGCTGAACCGGATGGGAATCAGTAGTTCCACTCTAGAACCGGGTTGAACCAGATGGGAACCGGCGGTTCCACTCTAGAACCGGGATGAAACAGATGGGAACCGGCGG
>NW_006499824.1:883548-932295 GCF_000471905.2 Amborella trichopoda
TCTAGAACCGGGCTGAACCGAATGGGAATCGGTGGTTCCACTCTAGAACCGGGTTGAACCGGATGGGAACCGACGGTTCCACTCTAGAACCGGGCTGAACCGGATGGGAATCGGTGGTTCCACACTAGAACCGGGTTGAACCATATGGGAACCAGCGGTTCCACTCTAAAACCAGGATGAATCGGATGGGAACCGGCGGTTCCACTCTAGAACCGGGCTGAACCGGATGGGAATAGGTGGTTCCACTCTAGAACCGGGTTGAACCAGATGGGAACCGGCGGTTCCACTCTAGAATCGGGCTGAACCGGATGGGAACCGGCGGTTCCACTCTAGAAACTGGCTAAACCGGATGAGAATCGGTGGTTCCACTCTAGAACCGGGTTGAACCAGATGGGAACCGGCGGTTCCACTCTAGAACCGGAATGAACCGGATGGGAACCGGTTGTTCCACTCTAGAACCAGGCGAGTCCGGTTCGACTCGCCATTTTTTAAAACACTGGTCTCAATAAAACACTCAAGCAGTTGAGTAGTATTAGATTGGAGGGATATGGGTTGAACCCTACTTAGAAGGTGGTTGTCGAAACTAGTGGCCTCATGGATTATATCCCTGGCCACCGTGATTGAATCATCTTGCTTTTCCAGTTCAGTACGACGACACCTCATCTTAATATTAGAAAAGTAGAACTTGGTATAAGAGTCACCTTGCTTATCCAATTTTTCCTTGAATTTTGTTGCCATGAAAATGCTCTAAGCAAACTCTATAGAAAGACACTGTCGAGTTTTTTTTTTTCCCCTGCTTTTTTCATTATCATGGCTCAAGGTTGTTTAGATGCAACCAAGATGTTCTTGTATCATCTTTAGTCTTTCTTTGGTTTTCTTAACCTTGAGTCATACCTATCCTAATTGTCCATCTTTGGGGGGCACTTTCGTGCTTTTGACTTTGTGGGTTATTTTCACCAAAAAAAAAAGCTTTGAATGTGTTATCCCCTTAATCTGTCACTGCAATAATTTTTTGATACTTTCTTTGTTTAAACCACATGCTAAAGAGTGGGAGTAAATGGACGACATCCAAGAACAGGTGGATGCCACAGCATTAACATATTTATTCAAAGAAGTGAAGGTAGTCGTCAGTCTCTAGGGTTGGTGTTTCAAGATTAGGAGGATCTCCTCAAATTTCACTTTTCTTACAGCTTGGTTAAATAGCTGCTATTGCTATATAGCTCTTATGAGATCCATAGCCATTTAGGGGGCTTTCGTGCTTGGTATTTACAAAACTAAGGGCCCTGCAGGGTGGCAATGGACCCGCACCCGACTTAGGACCCAAGGGGTAGATCCAATCTAGGTCCAGGTAGGGTTTAAAAATTAGACCCGGAGGATTGGGTCCGGGTCCAAAGCTTAGACCCGAACACTTTTCGTGTCCCGGTCCGGGTCTGGGCCTAATAATATTTTTCAGGTCCCAATATATAAAATATATTTAAATATAGTTAAATACATAGATATTTTAATTTTTGGATTGGATCCGATCAAATTTGAGCCCGGGTCCGGGTCCCACACTCTCTTTTTGGGTCCGGCCTGGGCCCGGGTCTGTTGATAGTGGGTCACGTCGGGTCTCATATCTTATTTTCGGGTCTAGTTCCCAGTCTGGGCGGACCCGTTGCCACCCCTGGGCCCAGCCCTAAAAGTACTTTTTACAAACTTCATTGGAAATGCAATTAGGTCCTAGCCCATTCCAATCTAATCACAAAACATGGCATGTTTTGAGGGTAATTCTAATTGCGTAAGGGTTACCCAACAGCTTTAATCACCAACTGGTTTCTAGATTGGTTTTATACTGCATGTTGTTAAATCTCAATTTAGCAACCTATCCAAATTGACCTTAATTATAATTTACAATAAAAAGCAGAGCAAAGCCTTGCTTGAAAATGCATTGCTGGTGCCAGAAACTCTCAAATTGATCATTTCAACCTCAGCTATTCATTTCAACCTAAAAAACAATACAGAAAGTTCTCACAAGGCAATATAGAAGGAAGAAGGCACCACTTAAATGAAGAGTTGGAACTCTTCAGTCTCAAATCTCAATCACGGATCGAATCACAATCATTAAAATAATTAACGTCACTTTAGAAGGTAAGAAAGCACCAGTTAGGTGAAGACTTGTAACTCTTCAATCTCAATCACAAGATTAAGAGTTAACTCTTCGTTCTCAATCACAAAATTGCGAGTTAACTCTTCCATCGCAATCACAACTGTTAAAACTATTACCGTCACGCTTCTCTATTGGAGAGCACTCCCTTTGGTTCTTAGAACATATAAAGAGGATATTCTCATATTTAAACAAGGTTTCTTCATTCCAATGTGGGATAAATAAATTCACTACTTCTCTCCATAAATAAGATATAAATACAACGGTCCTCAAAGGGCTACACTTTCAAAAGAACGAATGTTATGGTACTAAAAGAGAGATTATTTTGAAATAACATAATATCTTCTAAAAAAAAATGCAACATTTTAAGATTTCAAAGTACAATATTTATAATGCATTGTTTGGGTAAGTCATTTTCAAGTGTTCAAAAATCTATTAGGTTTACACTATTTTTTAAACTTCAAATTTCATAATCAGCAGGCAGAAATATATTTTCAAGTTGTTATGAAAATTTCTAGTACCAAAATTCTATTTTCCAAAAAGTTTGTAAGTTATATTTTTACTTTTTAACATGAAGCGTAGGCCTTGTGATGACTTAACTATTTATGATTTTGAGAAAGAAAGTGTAGGGGTGGCAACGGGTAGCGTCCAGGTCGGGTCCAAGTTTTGGACCTGGACCCAACCTTTCGGGTTCAAAATTTAGACCCACACCGGACCCGAGGCTGGGTCTACCCGTGGGGTCCATTTTCATAGCTAAAAAAGTGGACAGGCGGTCTCAACTCTTAGGAATCAAACACCTCGAGAACTAAAGATGGAAGAGAAATAGCAGGTTTTCCATCCCATGGAGACCTGAAAAAGAAGTTCGAGTGAATTACATTTTACTTTTTGACTTGTAACAAAATCATATGCCTACGATTACGCCATAACTTTGCAGAAGCTGCCCCGCAATGGGGTTATATTTTTCTTGAGCTTTGTGATTGGGTAATTTTAAAAATGTGTGCAAAGTCAAAACCATCAAACGAGTAGTTGTCTTGGATCATGGACTTCTACTTGTGCGAATCATTCAAATTCAAATTCAAAGGTGACCAATCAACACCTATCCCAAAATTGAAGCAAAGGATGTCATACTTTTCTCTTAAAATATTCATTTCCTATTCAAGATGGCTTTGCTATCTTCTCTCATATCTTGAAACAGAGAGAGAGAGAGAGTTGTCCCTTTGCTGACTTCTTTACATCTTAAATATTTTATATTTTTCAAATATATAAATTATGAAGCTAATTGGTTCATAAATATATGTCAAAAATTTTGCTCTAGTTTTTTGTCACTTTGCTTAAACCAGAAGAGGGGCAATGGAGGCACATAGGTTATAGAAGTGAGGAAATAGGTTCTTGATTTTGTTAAAAGTTTTTAAGGGCGTGCTTGGGAGTTTCTGAAAAAGTAAGAGTTAAATGTTCCACTTTTATGTTTGATATTACAGTGTTGAAGTTGTAAAGTGGAAGACCTCCCGTCTATAAAAAATGATAAAAGAACAGTCTTCCATAATTTGTGGGAGAATCCCTCCCACTACCAAAAACTCCATTTGTGAAGCGCATCCTAAGGGAATATTTCTAGAAGTTGGAATTTTTAGTTTACTGTAGCACTTTCTTGTTTTTAGGTAATCAAGTGGGGATAATAAACCCCTGCCCCTTCTTCTTCTTCTACTTCTTTTTTTTTTTTTTTGAAATTGTGTGCTTTTTGAATGCGTTTAGCGAAAATGGAAGTTTAGAATTTAGCTGGGGCACAAGTGATGCTACCACTACGACCCCAACCCCATTGTCAGAAAAGTGATAAGTCAGTGGGGATTTGGGGCCCCTACCTTTTGGTGAGAATGGAGTCGGAGACATCGGCAATACTATCGTCAAGGCCTTAGACAATTCTCAAAACCAGTAAGTCAGTGGGGATTTGGGCTCCTACCATTTGGTGAGAATGGAGTCAGATACGTCACCATAGGACTCGGCAATACTACTGCCAAGAATGCTATCGTCATGGCCCTAGACCATTCTCAAAACTGGTAAGTCGGTGAGGATTTGGGTTTCTACCATTTGGTGAGAATGGAGTCAGAGGCAATACTATCATCAAGGCCAACAAGTCAGTGGGGATTTAAAACCCCTACCCTTTTGTGAGAATGGAGTTAGAGACCTCATTATGGGGCTCCACAATACTACCGACATTCTTAAACAATAAGTGCTATAGAAAATTGATTAAAAAATTGAGAACCTATAGACATCCATCCCCCATAGATGTTTGCTTGTCCTATTCTTCAATTTCACATCACATCTTTCTTTCTTTTTTTTCCTATTTTTTTCAAACAAAAACTTCCTAAGTCTTTTTTTTCTCTAACCATATACTTTCTCTCTCTAAATTCTCTCTTTACCCATGCCCCTTTTCTTTCCCCTCTCTCTCTCTCTCTTATTGTGCCATTTCTCTATCTTGTTTCAGGACGCCCTAAATGTTCAGCTTTTTCTCTTACTCTTCTCTGTAGTTGTGACCTTTCTAACTCTCTCTAACCATGCCTCTTTTCTCTCTAGTCGTGCCCTTTCTCTCTATCTAAATCCTCTATCTTTGACCATATGTTCTCTCTAACTCATTGATCTCTAACTATGCCTTTTCTCTCTAACTCGTCTCTCTTGCATTGCACTTTTTCTCGAACTTCTCTCTCCAATAGTATCATTCTTTAAAGGACTTTATGTGATCTAGTTAAAGTATATATTATTTTTTTCTTCTTCTTTTTCTATTATTTTTCTTTTTCTTTATGGCTTAGATCACTCACAAGTAGTCATTTTATAATAAATCATCTCAAAAAAAAAAAAAATGAAGCAAATATAGGATATCATAACTTGATGTCATTTAAAACCTTTCTTTTAACCAAAGAAAGACAAACTATACCAAAGAAAGACATAAACTATATTTGAGAATAATAAAAGACACATGAAGTAAATATGATAAGAAACATTACAGAGAGTGTCAAAGATCACCCCAACTGGCTTCTTACACCCCGCACCAAGTCACAATCTTTCGATGACGTGGGATTAATGGTCAACTTTCAATCTCGATCATAGGAAAACAAATTTAGGCCAAACTCTCCAAAAGAACATGAACTCTTTTCAATCACAAATATCAAACTTAGGTAGAACCCCTTGATAACCTAGTTAAGAGAGATAATATCTCCTTAACTATACCCTAAACCTTTAGTCGTATCATATCAACATGAGAGAGATGAAGACACCATGAGTGGGGCATGCCCTTTCCTTACTATAGGAGAGAGAGAGAGAGTTTTCTTCTAAGTGGGGTGTGTCCCCTATTTTTTATAAGAGAGAGAGAGAGTGTGAGAGAGAAATTGGTGTAGAGAATATTGGGTAGGGTCCATCTTTTTTTATAGTGTTGCTTTAAAGGGTTTTAGGGTTTTTTAAAGTTTTTCATGATTTGAATATGCACCATTAATCTTGGGTGACTTGTGAGGTGAGACTTATGAGTTATCCATTTCATAGATAAGCCATCAAGATCATATAAAAAGTGCTAGAATCTTTATCCCCCATTTACAAAGCCATTTTTCCATCAATTAAAATAAATAAAGAAATATCAAATAATAATATTGTGCTTTCTATACTCATGCACAAGCCTCTTCACACATTCTTTATTTTGTTTCAAAGCTTCCTCAAAACACAAGCTTTTCAAACACACCACATCTTGGGCTACAAACCCAATCACTTGATCAATAGAAAAAAGAAAGATCCCAAGAGGTGGAGCGTGCCACCCACGATTGCATCTCATGGCCCCCACCAACTTGCCAAGGTGGGCTCATGTGCGCAAATAGCCTCCCATGCAATTTTGAAAAATTTTAAATTCAAATAAATATTTTTAACCTTTATTAAATCAATTTGAATATTTAAATCAATGTAAAATTAATATCTCTATTTTTATAAATCCAAAATTTATAAATAAAATACCTAGAGGTCTATAAAAATTCAAATAACAATTTCAAAAATATTATAACATCAAAACAAACATAAGTAAATACATTTGATGGGAAACTGATCCATATGGTTTTATGAATAAATAAATATACACTGAAGCACTCTACTTGCTGTGGACTATGGTTCACACTGGCTTTCTCAAACTGACCTAGTGTTGCCCATGACCAACAGGCTATGCAATTGCTCATTAGTGGGTCACTAAAGCCTAGCTAATGCGTAAAATGGTTATAATATCAGTTTATGGATTTCAGGTTCTCCCCTAGAGACATACTAATGTCACTTAGATCTGATACAATCTACAACTCTATGGTGTATAGGGATAATCTCTCACACATGCACAAACTTCACCTTGAAAAATGGTTTGTTTTTTGAAAAATGACTATCATTTATACATGTTGTGTGATGATACGTGGATGAGGCTTTGGCTCCCATTTCTGAAGGTTTCATCACACCCAAGGGTCACACAGTCCCTTAGCTCACTCTTTCGGACATACTCCAACATCATCAAGGGATGATTCATTATAATCCTTATTGGTTTATTCTCTATGCTTTGGTAACATAAGTTTTTTCCAACCGACTGACCTAGCTTGTCAAGCTCAGTCCAATATCAGCAAACATCGTTTGCTTAGTATATTCCACACAAAAAATATTCTCACTGAGTTCATATTTCATTACACCAGTAAGTTCAATTACAAGCACTTATAATGCCTTTAATGGCCACACATACCCAACACTTTCTTCCTCTCTAAATTTTCTCTCGAAACCATGCCGGTTTATTCTCTAACTCCTCTCTCTCTCTCTAAATCTATCATTGTCTCTTTTTTTGTGCCCGGGTCCTCTCTATCTAGCAGTGCACTTTCACTCTCTAACTTCTCTCTCTAAATGCTCTCTAACTATGTCCATTTTCTCCATCTAAGCTCTCCATTCTCTCTCTAAACCCCCTTTCCCCATCCCCTCCCTCATATTCTTTTGTGAAGTTGTGAAGCTTTGTTAGATCCCTCTAAAACTTGATCCCTATGTCTGTGAATCTCCAGGAAGGTTATCAAACAAGTATTTCAGAACTTCTAGATGTCAACAATTTCAGCATTTAGTGACCATAGCTTCTAGGTTCAAGGGAATATTCAGAAATTTCACCAAGTGTGCCCTAAATTATCAACTTGAGACCATTTAAAAGTGTTATTTTAGCATAACATGCAGTGCAGATGATCGTAATATTGAATGCGTATTTGGAGAAGGTACAATTTGGGAAAAGGGTATATTAAAAAAAAAATTGTTTGTTTGTTTGTTTTTTTTTTTTACATCAACATGTGACTCTTGAATATTGACTACTTAGCAAGGAAAAGTTTGATGTAGACATGTAAGCCAGTGAAATTAGATGAGGAAATATATGCAATGGCCCCAAGAAAACTATAAATTAAACAATTGTTGATCCTTTGCTCGCTCAGTTTGTTAGACTGTAATATGTACACCTATGCTGATGGTTTATGCTCATATTGGTACACCGAGGATGCGGCGTTTATGTTTGATATTTTTGAAATTGTAATATTTTTTTTAATATTTGTTTTTTAAATCCTATTATGGAAGCTTAAGATCCTATGCCCCTTCTTTTAAATAGTATACGGATGTGATGTATATGAAAAGCTAATTTTGATGTTAACATTTTTAGTGGCTGTATATATTTTAGATGCCGACATGCATATCAATGGCTACAATACACAAGTGATGAGTGGGTTGAATTGGCCTTACCTCAAAGAAGTGCCATCGATCAAATCAACACCGTCACCTTCTTGATTATTATGTAACTGAAATATTGTTTGGCTTTTTGTTTTTCGGTGAATAAGTAAGGATATCAGGCCCTACTATGTTTTATTAAAGAATCAAGATAAATATTTTAAAATCAAGATAAATATTGCATGAACAATTTTTAAACAGCCCTAAGATAAAAATGAAAGGCATTATAAAATCATGGGGATAGAATTTCAACAAGATTCGACAAAATGAAAGGCATTACTAATTCATGGGGCTAGAATTTCAGCAAGATTCGACAAATTGAAGTGCTGATGTAACTTGTTTGAATGGCTATTCCAATATTTGGGTTCTTTTTTCTTTAAGCTGCAACCCACCATGTCATTTAGTCACTAGACCTTAAGAGTTGCTGAACAATAAATGGGCCCTCTTGTTTTAGTTTTCACGTGGGCTAGAAAATGTACAAAAAAAAGGGCAGAAGTAGCCGGACATCATTGAAAGTTCTAAGTCAAAATCCAACAAACCCAAGCCAAAAGAGAAGGGGGTCATTAAATAACAGTTTGAGGAAGAGGGTCCACTTCTTTAGTAATCCTCGACATTGATATGACCATTTTTGGAATGCTAGACTGCTTGTTTGTCTTGTTGCGTGGAAATAAGGCTAAATATGATGACGTCCCAATCAATAATCTAATAAAAGAGAAAAATGGAAATTACCAAACCAACCTCAAGAAATCCACTATGATTACCATTTCATTCAATTTTTATTTATTTTTATGCAAATATCGTTTTACCAAGGTGCGATGGTGAGCAAATAATATGTCATTAATGGCCGAGTAGGTTTTAATTTGGGTACGGCTTATATAAGGATGTAATTTTAATTATGGAAGGTTGTGGTGTCGTATATCATTTATTTTAGTTAAAAGACGTGGATTTAAAATCCCTTTGGGCTTATATAAGGATGTAATTTTAATTATAGAAGGTTGCGGTGTCGTATATCATTTATTTTAGTTAAAAGACGTGGATTTAAAATGCCTTTGATGGTAATGTCAAAAAAAATGACAAGATCTTTTGAGATAATGTCAATTTTATACTATTCAAATAAAATGGATGGTATAGATTAATGCAACCGTACTTCTACAAAGTAAGATTGCATCCTTGTATAAAATTTTTCTTTTCAATTTTGGCCTTCATTCAAAATCAAAGTACTTTCATAAAATAATCTTTTAGGATATTGACATTTTTCAAATACCAATATTTTACTCTATCATATTCAAAGGGACGCGGATTCTATGCGAGCAAGCCGACATATGATGGTGTAAAGCCTACGCCTTCCACCTCAATTGGACGGTGGAAACTGCAGGGCCACAGTACAATCTACACTATCCAACTAAACTAGACGACCTGCCCGCATGAAATAATTAACCGATTTGGTTTAGATATTAAATTGTCCAATTCTTGATAAAGTTAAAAAAAAAAAGAAAAAAAAAAGAAAAGATGGTATGAGAACCAAATGTGAGGGACCTCAATGGTTGCCTCCGGTTATTTTAAAATTTAAAAATTGATCCAAAGGATGTTAATTTTTTGCAGAATTCGCTGTCGCCTTAGCCTTGTTCTTTTGACCTGGTAGTTTTTCGAGTCGGTACTAGATATAGTCTTCACAAAATTCATAATGGGAGAGTCTTTGTCGATGTATATAACGTTTCATTAATAGCTAGGTTACCGATCATTGATTTTTAATATATTTGGGACAATTTAGGAGTGATTTTAATTGACAATAAGATGTGAAAAAGTAAACTTTGTGGGGTTAATCATCTGCAACGTAGACCTGGTACAATACTTGTTAGGACGTACTAATAGAAAAGAAAAGAAGAAGCAAGGGATATGTCAAAAATGACATTGTTATATGGAGACTTATGAGCTCACTAAAGGTATGACCCTTAATAGAGCAACATTACAAGATTTTCAAGTATTTGTAGATCTACTCGAACAACATTTTTTTAAGGGAAAAGTTTATATAAGGTTGCAACCGTAAAATATAGAACTACGGATGCATCTCAAAATCCCATCGGAAAGAGTTGATTTAATATTGAAAAACCCTCTAATTGATCATCTCGACATCGAGATGAATGACTATGACTCAAAAAAGGATTTTATGTCCTAGAAATGTTGCATCTTATAACACATTATCTAGACTGTCCATTTTCAAGATTTTCATTTATTTATAGATCTACTTGATTTTAATCATTTTTGGAGTTTAAAGTTTTATAATTAGATATGAAAATAGATTTTGAAATAATCTTAAGAATATTTTACATCAAAATTATATATTATGATAAAATTTGAAGGTGCAATTTAAATGGATGGTTTAATGGAAAACACACCATGTTTTTTTAGTCTTCAATTCTTATTATTAGAGATGAAAACATAAGATAAGAGAAATTCGTGATACCGAAACAACATATTTTGGGCCTCCCCCTTAAATTCTCAGCCTCGTACAAAACACACAGTTGGGAAGATTCAGTTTTGTAATGTCCAAAAGAAAGTATCTTGGTTGGATGTTTTCGTCATTTTCCAATATTCATGATAAGGAAGGGAAATATATTTGAATGGAACCGCGCCGTTCACATAGCCGTGGTAAGAAGGCGTTCATACCCGCTTCCTTCCTCTCTCTCTCTATCTCTAGAAATGCAGGGCGTTTGGTTCCTCTCTCTCTCTCTCTCTAGAATGCGAGGTCGTTCGTTCCTCTCTCTCTCTCTCTAAATGCAGGTCGTTGGTTCCTCTCTCTCTCTCTCTAAAAATGCAGGGCGTTTGGTTCCTCTCTCTCTCTTCCCTCGTAAAATCCCCTTGAGCAAAATCACATGCGACATCCACGTCAGCCACCCTCGCGCTGCCTGAACCCACCTGCAACCAAAGACTTTCTCTATCTCCTCCTACCTAATTCACCCCTCCTCTCTCTCTCTCTCCTCATGCCGCCAACACAGTCATAGAGCCCCAATTTAAACTTCTCTCGCCCTCTCTCTCTCGCTCTCTCTCTCTCTCTACTTGTGTGTCGCAAAAAATGGTGAGAGAATTGGATTACTACAACGTTCTGGAAGTTTCTCCCTCTGCAACAGAGGCCGAGATCAAGAAAGCTTATTATTTAAAGGTGATTCCCCTATAACTCTTACCAGTCTTATTAGTTCTGGTTTTAGAATTTGAAAGTTCTTGACTTTTTTTTGTTGTGTGAGTTATTGCTTCGGGGTCCAAATTCCAGCTTTGAGCTTTCTGGGACTTGGTTTTCTGTTTTTTATTTTGAAATAATCAGAGACAATTTGAAGGGCAACCATGTGGGTTTTACTCGTGGTGTGTAGTTAAGAGACTTGATGCAACAAATTCGATACCTGTTTATTTTGAATTTCTGATATTCTCCATTGCTATTCATTATATTTGTTTTGAGTTTCCATAAGTGCTGTTTATGTTACTGTTATATTCTCTTTTTACGTGTTATGGCGGTAAGTATCTCTACTGTTTATACCTTTATAATTAAGATTTTGATCAATTAAGAGAAGGCAATTACTTCAAATTGCACAAAAGAATCCCTAAGTACAGTTAAGTTTCTAAGATTGAGAAGCATGCATTCACTGCATTTGGCCGAGAACTGTTGAGCTTCAAGACTTCAGGGATAGTGTAGCAAAATTTCCATGATGGAAATGGATATTGGTGGTTTGTTTCTAATAGCACGATTACCTTTGAAGTATACCATGCAATCATGATTTTCAAATGATTAATTGTTTGAAGTTTGCTGCTTAGATGGATGAGCATCCCACAATGGGGAATGAATACTGTTGATTCGTTTTTAATAGCACGGTCACCGTTTAAATGTTCAATGCAAGCATAAATTTCAAATGATTAATTGTGTAAAGTTTATAAAGTTTGTTGCTTAGATGATGAACATGAATCTGGCTTAGTAATTGAAATCTAAAATGTCAAGAATGCAGGCAAGGCAGGTTCACCCTGATAAAAATCCAAATGACCCACAAGCAGCTACGAAGTTCCAGGCAAGTTTTTCTTGTGTTTCCAACTAGCAGTGGATAAGAGAAAACATGCTTCTTATATAAATATTTCTGGTCAGTTCCATATTAGATGCAGTATATTTGTATTACATTTCTGGCTTGTATGTATACATGCTATCATCAAGTTAGGGAAGACTATAATTTATTAGTCTGCCAATCCTACTAGTTCCTAAATTCCAAAATATATGTGAATGGTATTCATCTCTCTTGTTTTAGTTAATAGAAATTGGAAGCCTCATTTCTTCTGAAATCTAATCTAGTGCCCTCTCGTTGAAGCTTCGTTCTAGGAAAGCTTTAATATTGATATGCATTTTGACATGTGTACGTGCAAGAGCGAGAGAGTCATTTGGGCTTTGTTTTGTTTTTGAGAAATGTTGAATCCAGCAAAACTAATTATTGTTACGGATATTCCCTATGGGTTTTCTCTAGTATCTGTCTTAGGAGGATCGTTCATTTATGATCCTGATACTTCTTGTGAGCCTATTTCATCGATTGCAGTCTCATCATCTCCATCTATTTCCATTCTGGAACATCCAGTTAATAGAATGTAATTTGAGAATCTATCATCTATGCGATCTTTTATTAAATTGCTTGACTAGAGGGGGGTGCTTTCATGTGATGCATTTCCTGCCAAGTGCTTGGTGTTTCTTTCACATGCTGTTGAGCAATCATAATTCTGATCCTTTTATGGTTGTCATCCTCCTTCTCAATAGGCATGTTTTGTGATGCTTTTATAATGTTTCTCTCAACAAAGAGCGGAAATGGATGCCTATCTTATCACTAGCAATTAGGAGCAATGATGGTTATTGATGGGTGTGCAAACTTAAACTACATGATTAATGGGGTTTTTGAATGCTACAAATTCCACTTAATGGGATGAACAGTCACACAGCATTGATTATGAGGAAAGGTTGAATTCCACATTCAAAGCATGTACTCTCAGCACAATCCTGTCCCTTACAGACTTGAATTGCTTTTCTACATGTGACTTTGTAAAGATTCTAATATAGCCCGTTTAGAAGGATTACAAGATCTGGCTGATTCTCTTTGTGTGTGAGGCTACATAGAGCTACTCATCGGCTTGAGCTTGCACAAAGAGCTTCCTTGGGTTTATTCAATTGTGGTTCTCTCCTTAGATTGGTCTTCCATGAATTTGAGGCTCTTTTATTCTAATTGAATTAATTTGGGGGTGTGGGTCTTCCTTTTTAGGATCCCCTTCAACTACACAATTATGCCCATGCTATTCCACTCATCAGACTGAAGAAAGAGCCCATAATATGCATCCTTGAATCTGATAACACTGTTTAGCTTGGGATTATTATCCACCATCCTTTATCATTTACTTGCAACTATTTGACATCACGTCATCTATATGTGCTTAATTTTAGACAGAAACTTTGTTTAGGTGATTTGGTTTTCACTCAATTATCCCCATTCATTCCATATTATGAACTTTCAGGAATTGGGAGAGGCTTATCAAATCCTTAGTGATCCTGCAAAACGAGATGCCTATGACACATTGGGGAAAGCAAGTATATCAAAGTAATGTTCATTCACTAAAGCAAATGAGTTTATTTCTCTAGTTTAAAGATAGTCAGCCATAAATCTTTAGATTGCCATTCTGCTTCATTATTTCTTATTTCTGTGTGATTTGTGATGAAAATTTTATGTGCCATATGCAGCAATGTGTCACAAAGTTCCATGATATGAGTTAAAGAGCATCGATAAAAAATGGGACCTAAAAGTTGAATAATGAATAAAGTTGTGGATTCTCTGTCTGATTGAGATGGTCTTACAACTGTGGCACTGTTCTAAAAGCATGTTTAAGGGTGTAGTCCAAATCAGTTTATCATAATCTATCAAGAAAATGATTTGAGCATTTTGTCCTATATCTATATGTAGGAAGTCCTTTGTCAACTATGTCATATGTTCTACTTTGAAACAGAGAAAACCTTAAGACCTAAATCTTTGAGGAGAAATGTCAATAACTAACTTGTTTAGTACATGAGAACATAAGCCTAGATTTAGGGAATCTATGATGCCACAACATGATGATGATGATACGACCTACATTTAGGGTATCTATGATGCCACAAGATGATGATGATGATGCCACAAGATCCTTAGATATGGAGAAAAAAATAGCAATTTGCAATAGTAGGGAGATTATATCCAACATGACAGAATAAGAGTACCGTGATTCCACAAATTCACATGGTGATAAAGAAGAACATAGATCCACCTTGTAGCCTAGCGGAGTGTAGCACTTGGTCTTGCATCCTAAATTGTGGGTGCAGTCTAAAAAGTAAAAAAACAAGCATTTAGAAAACTCACTGGTCCATGAGATTGTAAACAACTTTTTTCTTATATATTTTTTCTTAAATTCCTTTGTGTTGGTTTTAACACTTGGAAACACTTCATACGGGCATTTATATTAATGAGGTATGTATCATTTAGTGGCCCTTCAGCTTGCAGACAATGTCATTTCTTACTTTAGACTGTTTATTTTTATGTGAAAGGTATTTCACATATCAACTGTAGGCCTTGCTGCATTTGTCGTTCATCCTCATGATCACATATGCCAATATGCTTCGTGCCTCTAGTATAATTGGAATTAGACTTGTATAACTTGTAGTATCTTCTCTGTATCGTACTTGTTTCTAACCTATTGGATTTTCAGGGAGGGCATGCTTGATCCAGCAACTATATTTACCATGCTTTTTGGAAATGAGTTGTTTGAGGATTATATTGGACAGTTTGCAATGGCGTCAATGGCATCATGTGATATTTCTAATGAAGAGGAAGGTTTGAACTTCAAGAAATTGCAAGAGCAGATGAAGGTATTTAATAGTTTCTATTTATTTGTTACAGTACATCTTTCAAGTTACCGCTTGTTTATGCTATAGAATAAGAGGAACTAATCCAATTGGTTGTTTTCCTTCTTCATTTTCCTTTTCTTCTACCACAACTGGAAGACTATTAACACATTACATGGCTCATGTGCTCATTTAGGTCGTCATCTTGGTTTTACAGGCCCTCCTTATGAGTACTCAGGCACTGTATAGGAATGTGGCATTCCAATTAGAAAACTAAACAACTGATAGATTGTGGTTTATGGTTACGGGTTCTAATTTTATGTTTTTACTCCCTAACATATTTTGTCTTATGTTTAACGGGGCTAGTATTTCCACCAATTCTGAGATATTGCCACCAAAAAACAGGGGTGGTAGTTCTAGTCATGTCCTTTTTTGAGAATGCTACACACTGTTTTGGGTGACCATTATCACAAATGTGGGTGTCATAATTAGCCTCTTTGTTTAATTGAATTTCATCCTGCATTGTGTTTTTCAGTAAATGTAGTGATCGTATTATCAGAGCACATATCAAATACCTTGCAGTTGTCGTTACTTGCAATGTTGTTTCTTATGTTTGGCAGAAGTTTGAGATTGCATCAAAATCTGGATAATTTTTAAATGAGTCTTACCTTGTTAATTCAGTTACGCTAACTAATGAAAACACGCATGGCCATATGTATTTGCAAGTAAGCATGCAGGGATGCATGTGCATGCATCTGTTGTCTTGGTACTTTGACAGACCCACAAGCTTAGCTATAGTCGTTTTTTCTTTGACATCACATTTTTATGAATAAAATAAGTTTATCAATTGATACCCCAACATCTAATGGTTTTCAGGGAAACCAAGAAAGCTGATTTCGTTAAGTTTGAAAAAATTAAGTTTAAATGAGTATCATTACTTTTCAGGTTAGCATCATAACCTCCTGTGCTGCATGGTTTGCTTTGTTTTCTTCCCTGAGCGCTGACTGTTAATATTCTTCATATCATCCAGGTTATTCAAAGTGAAAGGGAGGAAAAACTTGCTCGAATATTAAAAGACATCCTCAGTCAGTATGTGAGAGGTGATTCTGAAGCTTTTATCATTCATGCTGAATCTGAGGTTAAAAGACTGATCAATGCAGGTAATGTTGTTATTGGATGCTACCTGCTAGGAATTTGAGAAACTTTTAGTTTTTCTTTCAATAATGAGAAATTCTTGTGAAGCTATGCTTCATCTTTTTTCATTATTCATGATCGACCATAAAGTGTTGCCCTTGTGGCTCGTAATAGTGATTTTCTTGGCTGGCAACATTGCAAGTACAATGGATAAGCCAGAGTATTATGTGCACAGTTCTTTATTTGAAGAGAATGGGGCTTTGGTCCTGGTGGTAGTACCACCTGAGTCCAAGTTAAAGGTTATGGCCATCATTCTCACTAACCCTTTCCAAAAATTAACTTTTTCCAAAATAGGTAGGGGCTTGCAATCCCCACTGATCTACCCCAAAAAAAAAATAAAAAAAAAAAGTTCTACATTTGAAGTAAATTAACAGTTTGCTGATTGAGATATGAGAACTGCATGAAAATTGGATTTCTACTCTTGTTTATCACAAATGAAATTTTCTGCGATAGGTAAGTATGTATGAATGAAACATATGCAGATACTTGTATATTGTCATTATATTGTTTGTACATGTTACTATTTGAATACCGTTGGTAAATAATACTAGGATACTTTCACTACACTATATAATGATACAAACCAGAAAGAGAGAAGAAGAAGAACAAATCCAATGGGCTATCTTGTTAACTAAATTCAAAGTCTATCATTTTGTTTTTAGACAACCATAGAAGACTTCTTATAGACTGCAAACCTAAGTCTAGATCTTCTATAGACCCCTCTCCAAGTCCCCATACATTGGAAGATGAAAAGTTACCTAAAACTCAGTGTCTACCAAAATCAGATTCTACATAGGAAATATGCAAAACTGAACCAGACCCCAAAAAAAAAAATTTCTTTCTTCCTAGACTACCCCTACTAATATTTTGACAATTTACACCTAAAATTGCAGTACAAAAAGAATAAAAAAGACTTCATTTTTGTAGTATTAAACTCCATCATTCACCCCCATAGAAAGGAACATGATCATAGTGAGTTTTCTTTAGCAGACAACCACAACATATCCTCATCTATTTTTCTCAACTCAGCTTTAGAATCTTGTTAACTTTCAGTATGGGTAATCCTTCCTATTGAACTAGACATTGCTGATAAGTACCACCTCGTGTTGAGATAGTCTGAACATTGAGGATTTGGATTACTGATGTAACCTAAGATCAGTCACACAATAGTCTCTGATTACATGACCGAGAAACATGCTTGGAGAGAACTACAGATCTGAATGAGGCTAAAAATCTGTATTTTCAGCAATCTTCCATCAGAACTCCCTTATAATTCAAACAAATCTAGCAGCTTTATTTAAGATCTGGGTGGTGAGATTCTAAATCTAGGAAGGACTAATGTCTGCCTTTGGCAAAATCAGCCAAATAGATTGGTTCCTGCTCAAATCCAAAATAAAAGAAGAGGGTGTAGAATAACTTTAAATTAATTCCGGAAAATGTTCCAAATTAGATCTAGGGTTTTTGAGGTTGTTTGAATCTAGGAAATCAGGTTTTGTTGATTGGCTTCCACATCCCCGAACATACTTATATATATCCCTGTTCTCCCAACAGCTCAAGACAATCTGAGGTTATTCTCTTTGGGGGACCATGTTGCCTCATCACATCTTTGAAGTGGAAATTGGACACATGGGTAGCATCAGTGTTCTTGCATGCAATAAAGTGTGCCATTTTTCAAAAGTCTATCAGCAACAACCATAATGGTATCCACACCTCTTTTTGTACTTGGAAGCCCCATTACAATGTCCATTTAAACATCAAGTTCAGATAGGAAGTGGAGCGTAAAGCCAGTTCTAGACCAATTGACGTACTTGATGACATCGTACCTTTGTCTAGGCCGAAGTAGTGTTCCTCCACCAAGACCAAGGGTTTATGATGTCCAAAATGATGTTCCATTGTTCCTGCATGCAACTTATGAATGATGCTGCCTCATAAAGACCTCTCAAGAATACTGTGATGTGTCTCCATGAATAAAAAGCCATGTCACAACAAATGTCCATCTTTTCTATGACTATCTTATGGAAACAAACCATACATAACTGCAAAATATGGGTCCTCAGAATATAATTCTTTGAGGCATTCAAAACCTATGATCTCCGAATATAAGATAGCAGAAAATCTCTTCTACTAAGTGCATCAACGACCTTTTTTGAAAACCAGCCTTTTTGTTCATATGTCAAAATCAATGTTTTAAAAAGCGGTCCGCCTGGCGCCTAGGCGGCCTGAACAAAAAATCCTCACGCCTAGACCCAGATGGACCTACACGTGCGGTTGTAACTACGCGGGCACCCAGGCGGGCTAGAGGGGCACCTAGCGCCCAGTTTTGGGCATGCGCCCAGGGCCGTAAGGCCTTTTTCGATTTTTTAAATTGCCCAAAAGGGCAAAATGAGTAATTTTGACCCCCAAGGTTGTATAAAAACGTTATGGGTTTTATTTTTAACCCCCAAACTGAAAAAAAAAAAGAAACCCTCAATCTCTAAACTTATTTTTGAGAATCTAAAGTAATTTCTGATAATCGAAAGTATTTTTTGTGGATTGAAAAAATTTTCTTTTCTCATTGAAATTCATTTTTTGCCTTCTTGGACTATTTTGTTGTGTGGTTTAATGGTTTTTTATAGTTTTGGAAGTAAGTTTGTTGAAGACTTGGAGAGTTGGAGACTTGGATGTTATTATGGTTTTTTTATGGATATGGAATATGGAGAATATGAGAGTTGGAGACCTTACAATAGCCTATTAGACTTTTAAATATCTTGCATGGTTTGAAATTTGAATAAGTTTATTCTCAACTTGAGATATGTGATATGTTTGTATATAAAAACGTATGTTGTGAACTTGCGATATTTTCAAATGGAATAAATTATAAACTTTGACACAAATATATGTATATATGTGCATTTGGATAGCAATTATATCAAAAAAATGCTAAGAATTTACACTACAGGGCGTTCGAGGTTCTGGGCGTTGGGCGCCAGGCAGGCCACCTAGGGGCCGCCTAGTGTTTTTTGAAACCTTGGTAAAAATGAACTCTTGCAAGGATGGTACACATTCTTCATGTCAGTTTTTCAACTTCTTTTGGCTCTTAATGATTTTAAAGTACCTCATGGTAAGAAATTAAGAAAAACTCTCATTGTGCTCTACATTATAGGTTGAGTAATGATGCTGCATCACCTAGTTTCTCACTAAGTTATGCAATAGGCCTACTGTCAGAACCCCTGCTGGCTGCATGCGTGTTGGTCAAGGATGAGCTCGTAAACCTCCCTTGATGCAACGCCCAATCGGCTTGAGGCCTCACCTAGCCCTGATAATAGCCTTAGGCATGACTCAACAAGCCTCACGCACCAGCATGGTGCTCGGGCAACCCCATGCATGCATAGCGCACAATTGTGCCACCTGGAAACCGGGAACGTGCTCTCTTGGATTCGAAGTTCTTTAGGGATACACTTCTTATTGAGGGGATGGTGGAAGCCTTGAGCCAACTGGCGGATAGCAGTGGACAAGGCCTATGCACAGCAGCATGGTGGGCCGGTGCATGAGCATGAGCACACCACAGCTTGGCACAAATCACTTGGGAGCTGAGAATGGGTTTTAAGGCACCTGGGCTGGGCAAGCGCTAGGTTCGAAATTCAAACCAGCCAAGAGGTGGGCGACATTGGTGTAACGGCCAAGACATGGGCATAATGGCAAGGACGTGGGCCACATAAATAAAGGTGGCGGTTACGGCGCAAAGGCGTGCTGACCCATTAGAAGGCCTCACCTTAGGACGTGGCCTGTGGACGACGGCCTCATGCGTAATTACTCAGGACGTGGGCAGCCTGTCTGCCTGGCAGCGGCCCACAAGCAGGCATTAAGCTGTGGCTGGCCACCACATGTACAAATTTGAATTTGCAAAACGATTGTAAAGAGGGGCTATATAAACCCCTAGCCCAAACCCTTGAGGGCGCATCTGTGGCATCATACATTGTAAGTGTACAGCTTAATAAAGAGGCTATGTCCCTTGAATCCCTTAGCCTTGTGTTGGTCTGAGTGCGTGTCTGTGCAAGTCCCTTTACTCAGTGTGTTGGTTGGGCTGAACTTAACCCTCAGCAGCTTGGCTAAGCGTTAAGGATGCACGGAGCTAAAGAAAAGAATTAGGCCCTGTGACAGTTGGTATTAGAGGCAGGTTCCACAATTAGCTCGAAGCAATGGCCCCAAATGTGAGCAACTGTGTTAGTCTGATTGATGAAGGACAAGATGAATTTGTTGCTCGACTGGCAACCTCGGAGGAGAGAGCCCAGACCCTAAGCACCAGACTTGATGAGCTAATGGCTTCACAAGAGGAGCACGTTGGCAACTTGGTAACCCTGTTGGGGGACCTTGGGGCTGAGGTTGCTTCTTGACCGATGTCTTTAACAAAAACCTCAAGACGTTGAATGACAAGTTGAGCCTAGTCAAGAGGGCTTTCAGCAACTCTTCTGGCATATTTGAGGAACCGTGTCAAAGGTGCCTGAGCCTAAGCCTTTTGGCGGGGCTAGAGTCGTGAAAGAGTTGGAAATAATACTTCACTACTGTTAGTGCCTGCGAGGAGGACTGCGTAAACTGTAGCCTCGATGTACCTCACTGGAGATGCTATACTCTGGTGGAGGACTCGCATGACCGATGGGTTGAGGCCTCCTATTGTTGGTTGGGAGGACCTCAAGAGAGAGCTCAAGGAGCAGTTCCTGCCAGGGAACACTGGGTGGACGGCTAGAGAGACCCTACTTAAGCTCAAGCACACTGCCACAGTGAGTGCGTATGTCAAGCAATTCTCGAGCTTGATGCTGGACATTCGAAACATGTCTGAAAGATGACAAGCTCTTCAACTTTATGGCTGGGCTGCAGCTTTGGGCCAAAGCCGAGTTGAGGAGGCAGGGAGTAAAGGATCTCCCAGCAGCTGTGACTGCTGCTGAGTCCCTAGTGGACTACAAACTCAATGCCTCGTCAGAGGGTTCCTGACAAGGCAAATGAAACGGAAATGGAAAGAGTAATGGTGACCCCAAGCAGCAAGGGGGCGGACAAGCAGGTGGGCGACCCAAGGGGGAGTCTTCTAGCAAAACGGGTGCTAAGAAGGACTTATCCGCGTGCTTCATCTGTAAAGGTCCACATTGGGCCATAAACTCCCCTCAAAAAGCGGTCCCTCAGTATGGTATAGATAATGGAGGAAGATGAAGAGGAGGTCGTGAGAGTGACTCCCCTTCAACTTCACACTATACTGTACTTCCTCTTAATTTTGTTGACAAGTTCTAACATGTTCCTCTTGATTTAGTTCATAGTGAACCTTGGATTCTTACTACAGTTGCCTCTTTATCTGGGCCTCAGTTTTATGTTATATTTGTATATGATTTCACTGTATATTTGGATATACTTTCTAAAGTACAAGTTAAATGCATTTGGTTGCTTTTGAGTTTTGACATTTCCATGCCTATGCTGAAGGTCAATTTTTTCACATGATTATGGTTTTTAAATCTGATGTGGTTAATGAGTACTCTTCCTGTATCACTTTGGAATACTCAAAAAGGATAATGACATTCACCATCAACATTCTGTCCATATATCCTCATACAAAATGGTGTTTAACATCAACAATGCATGCTAATAACCTTCCTCATGTTCTTTTGCTAGAAGCCTTTTCAACTGCAGCTTCTCATAAATGGAATATCAAGCTCTAACAAATGTAATGTCTTTGCCATTATTTGGTCTAACATGAACATTTTCACAGCTTTTGGCCTTGAGATGCTGCATACAATTGGCTATATATATGTCAGACAGGCTGCGAAGGAACTTGGAAAGAAGGCCATTTACCTTGGTTTGCCCTTTTTGGCTGAATGGTTTAGAAACAAGGGGCACAGCTTGAAGTCACAGGTCACAGCAGCAAGTGGTACGTCTACTTTACATATTGACCTTTTGCATGAGAAAATATTTAATTGATGTTGATATTTTTGGTGTATTTGAGTTCGGAACTTTGTTTATCATGTTCATTTGGTTTAATGTAGTTTTTTATTAAAAATAAATAGAAAATGATGTAGAATGATATATTAGAAAATCTCATCTACCCATGTAATATAATCAGTTGACATTTAGGTTTGCTTAAGCTATTCACCCATCACATGGAATTCTTATTTGCATTTGTGAAATTAATAAAGTAAACAACAACCACAACCTCATCCTAATATTGCAATAGAATTTATTTTTAATTCCATCTTGGAAATTTAAGAAGTCTTTCTGCCAGTAAAGAACTTAATTGATAGGATAAGCATTGTAATTAGGTATTGGTAATGATAAAAAGTTAAGCCAAAATTAAGTTCATTTCAGTTCTAAAATTTTTCTTTTTAGCAGCAACATCCTAGGCAAGAAATTACGTAGTTGATAACATTTTTCTAGATCTTCGAAGTTGTTAAGAGTTTATAGATGATAAATTAGTCTTTTTCTATGCTTATCTTTTATCTCTTTAATCTTGTATTTTGAAATATGGCAAGCAGAACTGATGTGCTTATAAGTTTCTGGAACCTTCCATTTATATTCCATTAGAGCTAAATAATGTCTTTGAAGAATGCAATTTGTTTTCCTTGTATTTTTTATTTTAGGTGCTTTTGCTTTATTCAAATTACAAGAGGACATAAAAAGACATCTTGGTGCTGAAAAGGAATATAGCGAAGATGATATTGAAACTTTTCTTTTGTCCAAGAAGGGTGTGATGATTAGTTCACTCTGGAAGCTGAACATCATTGACATTGAAGCAACCTTGACGCATGTTTGTGAGATGGTAGGTTTCCAGTGACGTCACTTTTGAATTTTACCACATCACACTCCAATGTAATGTTTAATGGTGAATGATTCACCAATTATCTTTTGAAAATCATAGGTATCTTTCATTCATTCTATTTGTTGATGATAATTTTTTCATTATTGTGTAGCAGGCTCCTGTTTTACGAATTTAGATAATACTCCCTTCGTGTCATAGTCTTCATCCTTTGTGTCAATTTTGTGAACCAGTCTTTCAATAATGGCACCTGCATGAGAAAATGACAAATCACTTGGTCATATATGAATGGCAATTCAATACAGGAATGGAAATAATATTGCTAAGGTGGAAATTGATAAATTTGCTTTCTGTTTCACTTAAACTTAGGAACCATTCTTGCTCTCTTTCATGTTTCTCTCTGAGTAGGATGCGACCATTACTCAATGTATTTCATTTCTTGTTTGTATTTATGTTATTGGAACTGAGTATGCCATCAAACTTGTGAGACCACCGGTCCATTCCAGATGAGTAGCCGACTGGTTCATAGGTCAAAATGGTTTCAAACTAGAACAAAAAATAAAAAATATTAAAAATTTTGGTCAAAACCTGTCCAAACTGGCCAGTTCACATCGGTTTGACTGATCTAAACCAGCTGGTTTTGACTGATATCAGACCAGGTTCTCTTTGGTTCAATACCATTTCAGTGCTCCCCCAGGTTTGGGACCCGGGGCACCAACTCGCCAGTTCCTGGTCTGAGCCGGCTTGTTCAGTCCCCCCTTAATTTCATTGGTTTGTATGTCATTCTATTATGTGATTTTACAATGGTCTAGGATGAAAAACAGGGGAAAGCGAATTGGCTTGTCAGATTTCCTAATATAAATTTTCATAATTCATGTCATACTATCTATTCACATCAAAAATTAAAGCAAAGAAAAATATTTAGGATAAACAGTTAAATTTTAATTACATGGACCAAGTTACTCATTTTTAAGGCATTCCTGTTTTTATTCTTTATCTCTGACAGTTTTGGTCACCCTCAACATTTTTGCAGTTTCACAGGATAGTCATTTCAACTTCTTTGTTTACCTTGTGAGTTTTATTCATGTTAATTGTTTGGATGATATTTGCAATGTCAATACTTTGGTAAATGAGGAGATTTATGTGGCACAATGATATTTGCTATGTCAATACTTTCGCAATATATTGTGATTTTGTCTTCCATCCTTTCTACAGTTCTCTTCTCCGTGAATATTTTTCATATAACTGAGGAAGTTCATTGTAAATCAAAGGTATTGCAAGACAATTCCATACCAAAGGAAGAATCAAGAGCACGGGCAAAGGCTCTGAAGATCTGGGGAAAGATATTTCAAGTAAGTCCTAATCAAATCTCTTCAATGTTTGACTTTCTAATTAATATAAGCTGTGCAAAGTATGCAGGTAAAGCAGTAGCATCTTAAGCACTTTTATTTTTCTTTGATCTTGATTCTCTGTTTAAGATTGGATATACAGAATGTGCCTGTATACGTAAACCAACACAAATAAAACTGATTGCGAGGTATTTTTTTCCCTAAAGTGAGAATGATTTTGGATTTTAATGTGAAACTTAGTTCAATTCCTGTAGGTTCTCGCATAAAATAGTAATGTATATCATTGTAAAATGGGAGAAAGAACTGTGGTGATCTAGTTCAGAAAGTGGTGTTATAATGTCTACCGCTTAGAAGAGTCTCATGAAATTGCATGGTGGTTATTACTACTTCAATCAGGACTTTATATTGAACGGAACAGCATAATTTTGATCCAGTCAATGAAATCCTTTTTTAATGTCCGTGCATTTCTGTTATTATTTGTCGCATCAGTGGCATCTTTTTGATAGTTTGCAAATTGCTGGCAGAGTGCATCACTTTCAAACAGAAATATAGTCTCAAATGATGAGGGAAGAATTAAGTATGATGGACAAGATTTTACAACCGATCAGACACCATCAAGGACACCACCAAGGATGGGAACTAGTTCATCCGGACAAAATTCACCTGTAAGGGAAATGCATGAAAGGCATAAACCTGTCTATTTTTGCCAATTGTCGCAGCTGCTTCTATAACTAACTTTTACTTTTCACATTTTTCATTACATGAGGCATATTTTTTTTAGAGCTCCATTTTGAAAATGGCTTTTGATAGAACTGATAATGCCTTAGTTAATTCTACATGCGTTAATGAATAACTACAGGTGCCTAATAATGTACCAGTCTTATCTTTCTTGTAAGTAACTATCAATTGATGTTGGTAACGACTTATTTCATGAATCGAACATGCATTGAGGAATACCTATTGTCATCTAATAGTGTTCTAGTCTATCTTTTCTTAAGAGCCACTGCATTCTCTAGCTCCTTCAGATACTTTTTTATTTTCCTGATTAATTTTTCCTGTGCTTTTAGTACTTCGAATTTGACAATACAAGCAAATCTCCTGGATATGCAAGTCCTTACCAAGATGGATTGGACTTCTTCAGCAGAAGCCCGGGGGAGTTTCAGGGCAAACAAACTCCTGAGGCTTCACCAAAGCCTTCATCCCCCTCAATTTTCCCTCCTATTCAGGTAATCAATAGACCTGAAGCGCATGCAATATATTTCTACTAAAATGTAAAATTAGTTTGAATCTCTAGAAAATGTGGTATGTATTTTGTCAATGTATGTCTCTTTGAGTTCATGGCTGGAACTTTTGTGCTTCTATTGGTTACAGAAACTAGGAAAAACTCTTGGCTGCTTTTGTGGATCAGCTAGCAAGCTTGATGAGAGGACATTGTCATTTGAGTATGATAGAAGATGGATGGGACAAAAGTGAAGTTTGCATCTTCTTCCCATTTGGTTTGATGTGTAATATAGTTCTCAGACGAAGTTGCTTTGAATCTACCGTTTTTGTAGTCATATCAATTTTCTCCTGATATATTCCACGTGTTTCAAATCTGGTCTTGAAAGATGTAAGATCAAGTATTATTGTTTAAATTGTAATAGGGCAATGGTGCTTGCTTATTTGTAAATGTACATTGTTGCCAGTGTAATGAAAATTTTGGGACATCAATATCTGTATATTTATCTAGCATATGCATCTTTTTAATCAGATTTCAGATTTCCCATAAACAATGTTTCTCAAAACTGCATTCTGCATACAAGATAAACTCAGGTCTGTTTTCCTGATTTGATGAATTTTATCATTTATTCATAACTCATCAAAAAGTGCCATGAAACCGATTGCAATTGTTACAGGATTGCTTGAGCTTTAGAAAGAGTTTCTTTCATAAACTCAAGCCAGCAACAGATCTTCAACCAGAATATTTATTCTTCTTGGTATCTGATTGGATGTTTCACTTTACAAACTATCGGAGCATTGTGAAGAAAAGCCAGACTTGGGCGAACCTGAAGCGCTTGCAAGTGGAAAGCATTCTCATGTGCTTTGCTTAACATAAAGGTGCTTTAGTGTTCAGGGCCTTTTGCTACTGCAAAATACACTTACCCTTTTTCTTTTGCTTTCACATATTTTATATACCTTTTATATTTTGGAAAATGTTTTGACATGGCCACAGTTCTTTTGAAATAATTAAAGCCTTATCTTAAAACTCATAAAAAATAGTTGTTTTGGTTTAGGAAAACCTTCAAATCAATCATCTCAGCCTTGTTCAATTGGAATTTCAAGCCCTAAAAATAGTGTATGTTATATTATGTTTACGGTCCATTTCACCCTAGAACTAAGTGTTCATGGATCCTCATGATTTGTACCAATTTTTTAGCTTCTAATTTTTTAGTTCTCGAAAATTTATTTGAAGTCATCATAGAGATTCTTGATACAATGTTTTCCAGATGAGGATTTGAGATGAGGTTTTACTTTGTTTTAATAAAGCCTATGCTTTATAGAAACGGCATTATTATATTTTTGATAATTTATTATAGATAATTTGATTATGGATTTCCTGTCCTCTCTGTGTACACGTGTGCACGACTAGACTGAAAACATAGATGCTCAAGTGCTCAAGCCCTCCTTAAATGGTTTAGATTAGATGAGAAGAGAACTGGTTACAATGATTGTATTTTGGTATTTTTATTTATTTTATTTTATTTCTTTTGCGTCTTAGATTTGTATGAGATTTTACGTGTGTCATAATATAAAATAATAAATTGATCAAAATACCTTTAAATATTTTAGAAATATCTTTGTCAATTTATTGCTAAAATTATTCATGGGCATTTGATTGAGAATTACGAATGTCTAAATTTCATCTTAATTTAGTAGAGGGAAGTCAAAATCACCCCTGTTTTAAAAAAAAAAACCTCAAATTTTCTAAAACCTCATTCATATTTTTTATCATCTAATTATCACCGTGGTGTGATTGTCGTGGTTAGCATTGAACTAACCCTGATGGTCTACGTTACCATCATAGTTCTACAAATACCACGGTGGTTCAAATAGTAACTTAACAACACGGTTGTGCTTGAACTGTGAAGACTTAAACCCAACAGAAAAGTGGTTTGAACCCTCTATGACCATCACACTTTTGAACCATGATGAGCTTCACAGACTCAACACTATTGTGAAGGGTATTTTAGTTAAAAAATGCAAACAAATGATAAAAATGGTATGAATGAAATTTTAAAAAATTCGACGTTGTTCTCAATAACCTAAAAAAATAAATATCTTTAATAATCTCCTCTTAGTATATAAAATATTCTAATAAAATCTTATATGTAATTGAATTTGTCCATTTTCTTCCCTTCAAATATGAACATTGACAAGATGTAGAGCTATCATGAACCCTTTTGGAAATGGACTCGTGGCAGAAGAAAGTAGGGTAAAGTTTGCCAAACGTGCCCTCAAAATGCTACTTGTATAGTTTCATTCCCACTAGGTCTGAAAAGGAAAGAGATCAAAGAATTCTCTTAGATGGCCCTTTAGGCTTTTTGTTTCAGGCAGGCTGTATACAATATGCGGTCCAGAGGTATAAAGCATACATCTTAAGGCTGGTCTATTTAAAAATAATTGTAATTAATGATTCAAATATTTTTTTTAATATAATTATTATTTTTAATTTTCAAATTTTATTTATTTATTCATATTCATGATCTCCATGTCAAATATTATATATTCTATAAAAATTAAGATCAATTATATTTAAAAAATGTGGCTGGCCACATGCTAATCGCGTCCTTTGCCAGTGACATCCAGTTTGCATGAATGTAAATAATTTGATCAGTGTGACGGGACTTGGCCCAATTACTAAGTCTCTCTTTCTCTCTCTAACCCTTCTCATTTCCTTGTCTCAATCCCTCTCTATTGTCTCTCTCTAATTTGCAACATAGACCCCTATAAACACCGTCTGTCTCTCTCCGCTTGATGAGATAGAAAGGGATTGACAATTGGAGAGAGAGAGGGGGAAGACTTGTTAAAAGAAAGCCGGCTCCTGGCCAAAAGGAGGCCAAGTGCCTAAGAAGATTGGCTAATACCCCGTCTCCTGTTTTTTCTTTCTTTCTCTTTTTAGTGTTTTTTTATTTATTTTTAAAACTCAAGTGAATAACTCGGCTTGTACCAAGGCCCAGTCCTTGGCCCGAGCCTGAGTTTCAAAACTCTGAATCTGGAACCCAAATCCTTACCAACCATGTCTTGTTATTGTCATTTGTGTACATATTCATGGAAAACATGAAAATGAAAAATCCCACACTCATTGCATTAAGAGTTTAAAAATCTTGATATGCTTCCACAGCGATTCCATGTAATAGCTTCCGTTACGTTGAGCGTAAACTCCGCACTTGAAGTAATGAGAATGGCCTCCTCGATCCATCACCTCCAACTTTTGAACTCCATCTATGAAAACAATAACCTTGTGTGCATCCATATCGTGAATAACGTTGAGCTTGAACCATCTATCATAAATATCTGAATCCAAGACTTGGGATTGGTAATACATGAGCTGACCATTGGAGACTGTGATCGCTAACGTCGTTGCGCCGTGCGCTGCGAGTAGGATTTGCATGATGGCAACGCCTGTTGTCCGATTGGGAACGAAAGCGTGGCCTTCAAATTGCCATACACCCGAGGAATAATCGTATCCCTGCTCAAATAACTTTTAGTGCAGTTGTTAAAAAATGGATATGTAAACCTTTGTATTAAGGGATTGTATACAATGAGACCATCAACTTTTGATACAAGGAAGTCACAATTATTTACAACCATCCGATGTGAAATCTGCTAGCTTGGATGTATCACAAAGCTCAGGAATTCTTTTGAAGCTTGAGCTTGGTCAATGAAATAACTGCATCCATCTAATATCACATCCAGTGGTCAAGATTAATTGTGAATACCTTATACCAAAGACAAATGGTCTTATTATATACTTTTCCTTGTATTAAAATAGGATGCGAGTAGGTGTGATTCAAGCAAAATATTAACTTGCATTGAGAATGTTGTCAAACCAACCGAAGAAAAAATCAATAGAAACCGGTGTCGAAAAATTCGGCGAGCTAACTTGGACTTGCTTGAGTAACTCGGACTCCCCACCCTAGCAAGTCCGAGTAACTTTTTTTATGTTTTCAATCATTTTGGCAGAGATTTGGCAAGTGATTTGGCCATGAATGCTTACTTTTACATTTTCCTTACGTTCAACTACAAATTGATTTTTTCAAAATCCAGTTTTTTACTGTTTTTATTCTCATTTAGATGTGTTCTGCTTAATTTACTTTAAAGTTTTTTTCTATTTTTGTAGTATTCTTTTATTTTTTTTTATTTTTTATCACATTTTGGCTGGCCAGGCTCGGCCTGACTCAAGCCAAGTAATTAAGACTCAGCCACGTTATTAGGCTCAGCCATGGGCCAAGTCCTATCCCTGAGTCGTGGTTTATTCATGATAGAAAGAACCAATCTATCTAATATCAATACTCAACTAAAGATAAAATAATATAGCATAACAAAGGAGATCCCCATCCAAGGAACCAAACCACACACCTTTAATTCAGAAAATCAATTTCACACCCATCTTAATGAATCAAGTTGCAAAATGAAGGGTATGGGTAATGCTTTCATGGGTAGGTTAGCTAATTTTGAACCATGGACATAGTAAGAACCCGACTGCTCTTGCCACCAAGAACTCAAAGACTGGCTTACAGACTTTGTAAGCTCATAGAACTGTCTTTACCAACCCCCGTTATACCATGTATTACACTATTTCTTGCTACCAACTGAGTCTTAATTAAGTCCAAGCTCCGGTGATCAGGTAAATTTGCTCCTTTTAATTTGAAAACTAATATAAAACGGTTCTTTTTCTTGTCTTTGTTTTTATTTAGTAGGCTTCGGAGCATTTTGCGACGATTTGCAAATAGATGAGAGAGAGAAACAGACCTAGTTGGAGCATGGAACACTTCCTAAAGCTATTATCTAATGTACGAGGAAGACACTTGTATCACTCATGTTTAAATCGTTTGTCTATATGAGGCCTAAATATCTGAAGAATACAAATGAGAAACAGATTGCTCATCGATACTAACACTTATACGGATCTCGGTTCGGGGCTTCGTGGGGCTAGTTGGGGTGTGTGGCTTATCGTCGGCGAAGACCCACAATCTATAGACACCACCACAAAAGCTAAAGCGTTGCTCCACTGGTACATCGTAAGGTCTCTGGACATCCAAATTCTGACTTTGTAGAGGAAGTTCAGTGAAGCCATATGTGGAATCAGCAGATTGCACTGCGCTAACTCCAACTCTTAAAGAAGACACCACACAATGAAAAGTTAAAACTAATTTAAACAACCCCTTCTTCTCTATACTCGATGGCAGCTCTGCCATGTTTAGGGATATGGCATTCTCCACCTTGGTGGGTCAACCTTATATACCATATATGTTAAGGACCCAGTTTCTATGCGGCCAAGCCCGTATATATAGAAATGTGGGCCTATTAATAAATTGATTTTTGAGATGGATTTTTGGGCTTGATTAATCTCTAACATGGAGATCGTGATGAAAAAATAAGTAATTTTTAAAATTAGAAATAATAATTCTAATAAGAAAACATTTGTACCGTTAGTTTTCATTATTTTTAGATGGAACACCTACTTGTATCCATCTTTGAGATGGATGCTTTACACTTTTTGGACCACATATGTAATCATGCGGTCCAGCCCGCATGAAACAATTTTCCATATGTTAAATAGGGATACGGTATTCTCCACCTTGGGTGGTGTGAAAATTGTTGAGAGGCTGTTTGGTTCTTATGGGGTAGGTTGATTTCTCGAGGTATGCAATATGATGAGTTTTATTAGCCTTCATTATTAATTTAGTAGGAGCAAATGTAGTCTTCACTCTTCTAATAAAATGAAGTAAAAATGGAAGGAACCTGATCTATATCTGCTTCTTTTTTCTATTATAGATAATCTCATCTAGTCATATTCATATATAAAATGTGAACCCGATCTCCTTTTTTGATTGATTATTTCTCTCATTGTTCATATATAGAATTTGAACCCGAACACCCTTTCTGATTCATTATTTCTATCTTAATGGTCATTGTCTTCTATTTCAGCATATTGATTTTTGCGTATTCTTTTTTTATTTTCTATCTTTTCATGTAAGGATTCTGTCTATTTCTGCACATACGATTTACAAATAAGGCAGCGTTTAGCATTTCAAAATTCAAACCAAGAAACTGTGGAATTTCTTATTTTGGTACTAAACGTTTTTTTATCAACTAAGTTTACTTTTCGAAGAGCAACTGCAATTACAATGATGGAAATCGGGCTTGGGTTTAAGAGGTTAGCCGTTGGCGTCAGCAGTGCTACATCTCAAGTTCAATTCCTGCTATTGTACTACCAAAAAAAAAGAAAACTCAAATACAATGATCTAATAAAAATATCTATAGTAAAATCAAGTAAAGAGCTGTCCTTTAGTATCACACTTAACTAGGTACTGATCCCTTTTTATGTTTCTTTAATCTTAAATATGTCGAACCCTCAGCCTCCCCCAGTGCAAACACTTGTTTGGATGATTTCATGCAAGGATGGTTTGAAATTGAATGATTCACAGATGGACACATGTGGAAAGCAGTCAACCATATTAGGTTTAGTCCCTAATTCTACAAACAATTTAAAGAGCGCACAGCCTGCTCTCAGGGGAACAAACTGTACACTGACCCCCTCGAGCAAAAGAGCTACCTGGGAGCATTTTTCCGGTCTGAAATTTTGGCTTCCAAATTAAAAGATCAATATTCTCCAAAAAAAAAAAAAACAAATTTTTTTTTTTGAGTTTCTAAACACTCAAATCTAACCAATGGTCAACATCCTCTTTTGATTCTTTTTCAGGCATATACAAGGAGATATTTTATTATTATTATTATTATTACTATTATTATTTTTCTTCTTCCCCTTGACGTTGGTTGGAGGTTGAGGGGTTCTAGGTATCAACATAGGATTTTATAGGAGGGAGCAAATTCTGGCTATGCTTCTTAGGACTATATAATATTTTTACATCTTTTTATTAAAGAAAAAGTTTATATAGAGCCCACCTAAAAAATTTCACTGAAAGAGGCTGATTTGATACCCAAATATCTTCAAATTGATCATCTAGATATCAAGATGCATGGACATTAGAAAAAAATGGATTTCAAGTTTTGGAAATAGTGCATCTTATTACGTATTTTGGGACCGTCGATATCAAGATTTGCAAGTTTTCATAGATTTACTTGATCTACACTAGTTTTTAAACTTAAAATTTTATAATTAAATATGAAAATATACTTTAAGGCCATAAAAAAGACTTCCAATATTGAAACCGTATTTCTCGATACTATTTGAAGGTGGGCTCTATACAACCCGCACCCTTTTATTAATATTGGGAGTGGAATCATATTTTTAAGAGTAGTTGTAAACCTTTTTAACAATTCAATACTTGTACCTGCTCGCAAATCACATTGACTAAAGACAAACAATAGTTGTTTAGTAATAATAACAAGGAAATGTATTTCACACTAGAAATTTGGGTTTACCATAGTATGCCCAGCACCTCGAGAGCCATCCGATGTCAACAATAGACGATTGAGGCGCAACTTACCCTCTATAGGTCAATCAGAAAAGCGAAAATGGCACTCCTAAGCCGTTGTTTGATGACATCAGATGTCTGGGAAGGTACTAGCCACGTGTAAAAAACCAAGTGCTTGCATTATATTCAGGGATAAAAAAAAAACTATTTTTTTTTCTTAATATAGAAGTCACAATCATTTTCACTCATTAGATGTCAAATTAAATGGCTTGGGGTAAGTCACAAAGTTCAAGAGATTTTTTTTTTTTTGGAACTTACGACACTCTTACAACCACCTAATTTGGAATTTAAGGGACAAGAATGATTGTGGCCTGTATGTACAAAACATCAAGGAAAATTGTTTGATGCGGGCTGGAACGCATAACTATATATACAGTCCAAAAATGTAAAGCATCTATCTTTAAGATGGATGCAAGTAGGTGTTCCATCTAAAAAAAATGGAAACTAACGGTCCAAATATTTTCTTATTAGAAATATTATTTCAGGTTTTTTTAATTTATTTAGTTTTTGATATTCATGATCTCAATGTTTTAGATTACATGTCCTTAAAAATTAAGTCCAAAATCCATCTCAAAAATAAATTTATTAATAAGCACGCATTTCTAGATATACGGGCTTGACCGCATATAAATCGAGTCCAAACATAAGTGGTCTCTTTGTAAACAATCTCTTATATTCGTAACCTAAATAACAACAATAGGAATTATATTAATAATTTATACATCCCATGCTTTCAGTGATTATAACCATATGCATTTGGAAGGTGAAAGATAGCAGGGTGGATTTAATTGTTAAAAGTGGTTGTCAAATAAAAACTCTGTGATAAGATTAATTCCTCCAAAACCAAAAATAATCATAGGAGTGGTTGGTTAGGACTCATGACATCTTTACCCCTATAACATTGTTACAGGATGCTTGGTCCTAGGTCACTAAAAAATTCGGCTAGTTGTGTAAGTAGCTAAGCTATTTTGTTTTGGGAAACTCTTATTTGCTGAACTACCTCAAAAAAAAGTAAAATAAATAAATAAATAAATTTATAGGTGTCATTTGTATTAGGCTAAGGCCCTAAACAATCAAAGTAAGACACACGTTCAAATGATGTCGAAAGATGTTGTTTCTGATAGTATAAATATTTGTGATGGCCTGAAAATTTATTTTCATCGCTAATTATAAAATTTAAAGCTTCAAAAGCAGTGTAGATCAGATCTATGAACACTTGAAAACTATTGAAAATCGATGGTCCAAAAAATGCGATGCACTATTTCCAAGACTTGAAACCCATTTTTTCTCATGTTTGCATATCATGAAGTCAAAATGATCGATTTGAGGGATTTTGAACATCAAAACAACCTCTTCTAGTGAATTTTTGAGGTAAATCTTAATTTGATTGTTTAAAGCCTCACTCTCATATTAACTTTCTCCATATTTTACTTGTTTTGTTCGATGTGCTTCTTTTACTTTGGGGTAAAGTGGGATTTGGAACACTTCCCTCCATGAAAACTTGGAGCAGTTACAGGTGGAGAGCTTTGACACCATTTTGAGGAAATATGTGAAGGCCTCTCAGAGAAGGTGAAAGCTGCAGTTCAACTATGAATTTGTCTAATATGGGGAGCCACATTGTAAAGGACAAAGTCCTTGCCTTTTTTTCATTAAAACTAACAGCTTCATCTCTTCTGCCAAAAACAAAAAACAAAAAAAGAGAAAGTGAGTAAATAACTAAATACCTAATTTAATAAATAAAATAGGGAAAGTACACCATTTACTTTTGACAAAGGGGATCACATTTATTTCTAACCATCGGTTAAGGGTATGTTTCAATAAAAAAAAAAGTTGAACTTTGTGCATTGTTTTTATTGTCCAAATTTTAAATATAATGACTAAAGATGATGTGACATTTTTGTATAAAAAATAAAAGATCTCATAGTATATATATATATACTCAATAAAATAAGTAAAAAAGATTGTATGGTTGTTTGGAACCAAATTGGTTAGGTCCATTAAGGGTATTTGATGGATCCTAGTACTACCCAATTATGATTCTAGCACTCTAGGATAAAATTCAATTAAAACAAGGGAAAATTATAGATATCCCCATAGGCACATGCCATTCCCAATGTTTTTAGAAAAAATTACGTTTGTGCCACATTTAATATGCTAGATACGGATTGATTCAAATTTATAGAAAATTCATGTGAAGGTCCATTTAATTTTTTTTCGTTTTATTTTTTGGTTTGATGTCGAAAACATCGAACCACTTTTATATTTTATTTTTAATTTTTTTTGAAATATAGGAACCAATCTGAAATTTAAATCCTCTCACCGCCCTGTACTTTGTATTTATTTTTTAAAGTATATAGTCCGGTACTCAAAAGCATCGGACCAAAACTTATAAAAAAAAAACCGCACACCACCAACATTTTTTTAAAAAAAAAAATTCGTTTCCTTGATCTCATGAGCCCACTCTTACTTTTCTGAAATGATTCTATCTCAGCTCTTAGACTTCTCGAAATTTTGTCAAACATTAAACTTTTTCCTTGTACACCAGGGTCTTTATGCTCACGTGGACCACCTAAGACATTAAGTCAGTCGATCCGATATTGTAGACATTTGACCGGTGTTCGTAAAATCGAACCCGAACCGTAAACCGGACATGGCCTAGAAGCGGTTTAACCTACCTAACCAATAAACCGGCTGATTCAACCGCTCTAATCGGGCAAGTCCCGGGCGGCAAAAAAAGTGTAGAAAAAAATAAAAAAATTTAAAAACTACTAAAATATGAAAAACATATAAAGAAGGATTAAAACAAAACATGAAAAAATGGATTTTAACCTAATTTATATTTTTCAATGGCTATTTTTAAAATTTTCTAAAAGAGATGGGAAAATATAAAAGTGAGTATTAATGACCAAAACAATTTATAATCTTTACCATAATGTAAAGAATATTTAAAAATGCATTACAAGTCGAATTCCTTATTCCTGATAATTTATATACATTTTTTTAATTTTTTTTTTTTAAATACCGGTTGATCACCCTAATTGCCCAAAACCAGAACCGGCCACTGGCCGATTCCGATCTAACCGAGCGGTTAGCAGTTAGATCGGATGATTTTGTGAACAATGCATTTGACTACCCTATCATGTGCATTAAAAATTTATGAGGGATGGCCGGTCCAATATTTTCAATATCCCTACACTTCAAAACCATAAATAAATATATAAATGAATAAACAATCCAATATTTGGAACAATTTGGGGCAAAATAGAAAAAAGAAGAGGGGCATGGGGTTTGGGCTTTACGAAAACAAAATAAATCCCCACTTTGAATTCTAGTCCAGAAAGAATTTTGGGCTTCAAAAATCTCTATGATGGCTCTAAAATCAATTTCCAATACCGATTATGAAATTTGAAGTTCAAAAAATGGTGTAGATTTTGCAAATCCATGAACACTTATTTTAGGGCGAAATGTACAATCTAGATAATATGTTACATTACACACTATTTTTAGATTTTGAAATCTTATTTTTTTCACAACCATAATGGTCGAGATGATCGATTTGAAGGTCATCTAATGCCAGAAATTGCAATTTTTGGTGGATTTTGAGGTTAGATTTTGCATATTTTGATAGAGCAACAGCCATATCAAATCATTTTCATTTAAAGAAAAACGTCAGTCCGAAGTTCAAATATCGGACCTTGTAATAGCATGTAATAGTTCCACAAAATTGTAATCAATCCATAGTTAAGTATTTTAATACAGTATGGACATAATTTTTCCTACTTTTTAAACTACACTACTAATCTCCACTATTATTTATTTTTGCATTCACTCCCCCTCCCCCCCCCCCCCCCCCCGCCCCCACCAAGAAAACAAGCCACGTTCTTTTACTCATTTCCCGCGATCAAAGCCAATCCAACATGTTGTGCATGGAAGTTCTAAACCCTACGGGTTGATTTTTGACAAATAAAGTATGAGAAATAAAGTATGAAACACATACAACAAAAACACAAAGATTCACGTGGTTCACTCCAAAATGGCTGCATCCACGGGTACGGTAAACATAAATTCACTATACTAATGAAAGTCACATCAAAGATTTTGGAACAAACCTCGACAAAAATACAGTCAAGCAAATTTTTTTAAACCCGCTCTCCCAAACGGTACCATGCAGATCTCTCATCTCTATTTCATAACTAGACCACTGTCTAACTAGACCACTGTCTAGGAAGAGAACAACTTTGAGAGCAAACGAGACTTTATTTCACTAAAAAAGGGAAACAATCCAATATCTCAATGGGAACCACTTCTTTACAAGAAGCAAGCCTCTCAATCTTCATGTGGCACAATCACAATATTTCTCTTCATAGAAAACACTCTTCTCTAAGAGGGAATTGCATCTTATGCACATGAGGCACTACCTCATTCTCTCTAGAGGAACCACCATTCCCATATGGTGGCCCAAATACGGCACACAAATTCTAAGCACTTTCATCTTATACATATATGATTAGGAAGTCATACTAAATAGGAAACTTCCTATTAATGTTACATATATCTAAAAAGACCAAGAAATATATCTAAAAGTTCTAAACTATTTTGGAATTCTATTTCATTTAGTAAACTTATAAATTATCAATATTAATCTCACATAATAAGGAAATATCTCAATCCACATAATATGGGATTTCCTTATGTGGGTGATTTTGGATGGCACCAAATCCAACACAACACACTATCTGTCGGATCAGCTTCATTTGAAATAAAAGAAAACATGGGGAGTTGGGTGCAAAATTAAATGAGAGAAATGTTGATTATAAAGAGTATTTTCATCATAATAAATAACTGTTTTAGGATGTGGGTATAAAAATAAATAGTATTGAGGATCATAATATGGTTTAAAGAGTGTTGGGTAGCATGCCTAAAAAGTTGCATCCATGGGGTATCTATAATATTTTCTTAAAAATAAAAATCCTTAATACTAAAAAGAACAGATTGGGAGCTAGAAAGTGCCCCAATCGTTTTTCTTTCTTTTTAAATTCATCTTAGTGTTCAATAAATTTTGAGAAAGTTCGAGGTATTCCCCCTAAGGTGTTATTGACTGCAGAAACATGTGAAATTTTGGCCAGGGGTACACGAACCCAATAAATAATAGCTAATGGACCAGGGAAGGTATTCGGCCCAGCACCCCCTCTTCAAAATCTATCAAAAACATAAGAACCAAAATTTGAGCTCCAGGATTATGAAATATGAAATAATGGAATTTAAGCCCTAAACTAGTCCATCTTAACTACTCTCTCCACACCTATTTTGGACCATCCAGTTCAATGGACCTTAGATCCATCATCTTTTCATCATTTAGGTGCTCCAAAATCATGGATTTGCCCGTGTTTTCATCATTTAGGTGCTCCAAAACCATGGATTCAAGCAAATAGTATTCGTTTATTTTGTTGGGGGAGGGGGAGACGCATAATTTTGGTGATTTAAGCTAGACACATTAAATAATAGAACACCCGTCTCGTCAATAGTAAAACGATGTTAGGGTAGCAGGATGCCACAGCATGATGTTTATAGTTGAGCAAGATGCCATAACATGATATTTATAGTTCCATTTCTACTACAGTACCAAGTTAACATTGGGTGGGGGGATCACTGAAATTTGGCTCAAACCTAGACAAAATTACAAACGAATGTTATATTCATCAAAATTTGGGGCCTAAAATATTGAAACATTAATTAAAATAATTAATTGACCAAAATATCCTTAAAAAATTTAGGGGTACTTTTGTCAATTTATTGTCATATTTTATTTTAGGTGTGTTTGATTGAGAGTTATGAATGCCTAAAATTTCATATTAATCTGATTTATAAACGTCATTAAAATTAATACCTTGCGTAATTGCAACTGTCCATTTTTTTTTTTTATCTCATGTGTAATTGTAATTGTCCATTTCTTTCTTTTTTTTGTTTTTTTTTTGTTTTTGAGTAGATCAGTGGATACAGTTGAAATAATTAGTGGCTTTTGGATGCTTAAGTGGCTTCTACCACCCTAATCTAAAATCCATTACCAACTGTCCATTTTCTTCCTTTCCAATATATTTGAACATTGATTGCGCAATATTTACGTGGCCAAGCGATGCAGGCACTATAATTTTCAGTGAAAACTTTTGGGAAGGTTCTTTCCTTCTGATATTTGTACATACTCATGGAAAGCATGAAAAAGAAACACCCCTTCATTGCATTAAAGCTTAAAAATCTTGATATCCTTCCACCATGATTCCATGTAGTAGCTTTCGTTATTTGCTCCATAAACACCGAACTTGAAGTAGTGAGAACTTCCTCCTTGGTCCTTCACCTCCAAGTTTTGAACCCCATCTACCAAAACAATCACACTGTGTGTGATCATATCGTGAATGACATTGAGCTTGAACCATCGATCATAAATATGTGAAGCCAAGAGTTGGGATCCGTAATACATGAGCTGACCATTGTAGATCCTGAGCTGCAATGTCGTTGCCGCATGGTCCTTCACCGCGTTTTTTATTTGCATGATGGTAACACCCGTTGTCCTGTTGGGAACGAAGGCATGGCCTTCAAATTGCCATAAACCCGACGAGTAATCGTATCCCTGCTCAAAGAACCTTTAGTAAAGTAGTAAAAAAATCGAGTCAAGCTATTGTCCAAGCCCAAGTCCCCCAAGTCTGACTCAGGCAAGTCCAATTCAGACCGGGTTGTTTTCAACAAAAAGGATTTAAAATCAGGAGACAGGTAGTTCTAGGGTTTTCCCACCTAGAATGACCAGGTTCCTAATCATGTCTAACATGGTCAAGTCCCAAGTAGGACCGAGCGATTTTTCAACCCCAGCGGCTATCTCTCTAGCAGGTTGACCATCGAATGCTTCTTATAACTTTATTTTCTAGTAACCCTTAGAAAAATGTTCTTCTAAAGAAGTGAGACACCTCCATCTAAAATTTTGATAAATGTGGCTGTCCTTCATGATCTTCTGTTATTATACTAGAGGCTCCTTTTCCTCTTCTCCCATGGTTGGATTATGCTAGATCGAGTAAAACCATCAACAGGATCATTTACAAAATAATTAAAAAGGAAAGAAAGGAAAAGAAAAACCAAGAACAAACACTTCCTGCAACTATTTACTAATGGACTGGGAAGAGAATGCTATCACCCATGTATAAATGGCATGTCTAAACAAGGCCTAGTATCAGAATTCAAGAGAGACAGAGATTGTTCATCGATACTTACACTTATTCGAATCTCAGTTCGAGGCTTTGTATTGCTAGTTGGGGTGTGTGGCTTATCGTCAGCAAATACCCACATTCTATAGACTCCACCGCAAAAGCTAAAGCGTTGCTCTGCTGCTACATCATAAGGTCTTTGGATATTCAAATTCCGACTATGTAGAGGAAGTTCAGTGAAGCCATATGTGGAATCAGCAGTTTGCAATGCACCGACTCGCACTATTAAAGAAGACACCACAAAAAGAAAAGCTGTGACTAAGTTAAGCAATTCCAACTTCACTTTACTCAGTGAGAGCCTTGCCATGTTCAGGGATAGAGCATTAATCCACCATGGGTGGGTTAATCTTATATACATGTTAAATAGGTTATACTTTATCATTCTGATTTTATTTGTTTCTTGGCATGGCTGGTCATTAGATAGAGACTCTCATGGTGTGTAATTGTTTAGAGGTTGTTTGGTTCTTTTGGGGTAGGCTAATTTCTCAAGGTATGCAATATATAAATAAATCCTAGAAGCTTCTATAAGTTTAGTAGTAGCCCTAGGGAGCAAAGATAGAGACTCTCATGGTGTGAAAATTGTTTAGAGATTGTTTGGTTCTTTTGGGGTAGGCTGATTTCTCAATGTATGCAATATATAGATAAATCCTAGATACTTCTTTATAAGTTTAGTATTAGCCCTAAGGGGATACTTCTTTATAAGTTTAGTATTAGCCCTAAGGGGGCAAATATAGTCCTTAGATTTTAGTAACAAAATGAAGTAAAAAAATGAAGGAACCTGAACTGGGCAGTGTTTAGCTAATTCAAATTTCAAACCTCGAATTTGTGGAATGTCTTGCTTTTGGTGCTAAACATTTCTTGTCAGAATTTATTGGATTCTGAAAAATGAGGCCAAAATATACACATGCCAGCAAGCCACATTCTATTTTAAACTTGAATTTAACCAAAAACTGTCCATTGCCAGGTTTAAAACATGCAAATATAGCTTTTAGGCCAGCCTTTACCTAGCTCAATTGTATTTCTGCATTGAAACGGTTTACAATTTGGCTCTTCATTTTGTTATCAAAGATTAACTTCAAATGCAATGATGAGAATCGGGCTTGGGCTTGAGTGATTAGCAACTAGTGTTAGCAATGCTGCATCTCGAGTTTAACTCCTACCACAAATCTGTGTAGCAAAAAAAAAAGAAAAAAAAAAAAGAAGAAAAAGAAAATGAAGAAAAAGAAATTCATATACAATGATAATAATAAAAATAATGATAGTTAAGCAAAGGAGATGTCCTCTAGTTTGACACTTTAACCTCGAGGTACTAACCCCCCTTTGTTTTTTTTTTAATCTTAATTTTAGGTAGGACTAGTGTTCTTATTGGACAAATGTCGGACCCTCGGCCTCCCCCAGTGGAAACTCTTGTGTTGTATGATTTCATGCAAACATGGTTTGAATGATTCAAAGGATGATGCATGTATGAAAGCAGTGAACAATATGAAACCTTTTTAATAATTCAATTCATGTACATGGTCACAGATCATGTCGACTAATGATAAATAATAATTGTTTAGTAATAGTAACGACCAATGTCTAAGAAAACGAATCGGTGAGGCAGATCGTCCACACCCAATCCTGATTCAGATCTGCTGGGTTGGCAATTTGATCGTTCTTGAATCGTTCATAGATGGAGTTCAAAAGTTGGAAGTGACGGATCGAGGAGACCATTCTCATTACTTCAAGTTTTGAGTTTACGCTCAACGTAACTGAAGCTATTACATGGAATCACTGTGGAAGCATATCAAGATTTTTGAGATTTAATGCAATGAAAGGGTGTTTCTTTTCATGCTTTCCATGAATATATAGAAAGAAAAAAAAAACCATCCCAGAAGTTTTCATCCAAAATTATAGTGCTTACACCACTTGGACACGTAAATATTGCGCTATCATTGTTCAAACATATTGAAAAGGAAGAAAATGGACAGATGTGAATGGTGTTGAATGGTGTTGAGGTCGTGGTGGTAGCACCACCTCAGCCTCAGCTACCGGTCTAAGTTTCCACTCCCAATTGACACATTCGAAAACCACTATCCACTAATCTACTAAAAAAAATAATTCCACTCCCAACTGACACATTGGAAAACCACTATCTGATCTACTAAAAAAAATAAACAGAGTTGCAATTACACATAAGATACTAAAAAAGAAAAGAATTACTATTACACATAAGATACTTATTTTAAAAATATTTATAAATCTAATTTATATGAAATTTTAAGCATTCATAATTCTCAAACAAACACACCTAAAATAAAACATGACAATAAATTCACAAAAATACTGCTAAAATGATTGAGGATAGTATGGTCAATTAATTATTTTTAATTAATGTTTCCATATTTTAGGCCCAAAATTTTGATGAACATAGCATTCTTTTATAACTTTGTCTAGGTTCGAGCCCAAAATTACTGATTCCCCCACCCGATGTTAACTAGACCTCGTTTGATATATGATTGACAAACCCGTACTATCTGCTTAAACACCTGTAGAATCCATTTTCCCACTTAAAATTGGTTTTGGAGCACCTAAAATGATGCAAACATGATGGATCTACCGTCCATTGAAATGGATGGTCCAAAATAGGTGCCTAGAGAGTTGTTAAGATGGACTAATTTAGGGCCTGAAATCCATTATTTTATGTTTCATAGTCGTGGAGCACAAATTTTCATATTTTTCCGCAGCCAAAAAACACCAAGTTAGGGGGATACCTCGAATTTTCTCAAAATTTATAGAGTACTAAGTTGAATTTAAAAAGAAAGACAAATGATTGAAGCTCAAAACGGCCTTAGATCTAACGTCCAAATTCCGTATTGGAGTTGATTTATTGTTTGGGGCACTTTCTAGCTCCAAATCTTTTCTTTTTATTTTTAAGGATTTTTATTTTGAAGAAAATTTATAGATACCCAATCGACGTCACTTACACTTTTTAAACCATGCCACTAATCTTAATATTATTTATTTTTGTACCCAGCCCCTAGAAAAACATTCTTTATTAGGATGAAAATATCTCCTATAACCCACATTTCTTTGATTTTGTTTTGTACCGAATCCCTGATGTTTTCTTTTTTTTTTTCAAGTGAAGCTGATACGACACATAGTACGCCAGACTGGCTTCAATAGAGGAGAGGAGCAAAAGAATGCAGACATTTTTTGGGGGGAGACCGGGGGGTGTATTTTCATCATTAAAAAACTACTATTTTACTTGTCGAAACATTACATACAAGAACACCAATCCGATATTTAACATCAAACCGATGCTTTTTCTTTAAAGGAAAATGGTTTGATAGGGTTGCTTCCCTATCAAATATGTAAAGTCCAACCTCAAAACACACTTAAATTTGCAGTTTTGGCGTCCAATGACCTTCAAATTGATCATCTCAATCTTGATGGTTAGGGGTGTGAAAAAATTAAGGATTTCAAAATCTAAAAATAGTGTATATTGTAACATATTATCTAGACTTACAGCCTAAAATAAGTACTCATAGATCTGCAAAATCTATACCATTTTTTTAGCTCCAAATTTCATAATTGGTGTCGGAAATTGATTTTAGCTCCGTCATGGAGATTTTCAATGCCCAAAGTGCTTTCTAGATGAGGATTCCAGATGAGGTTTTATTTTATTTTCATAAAGCCTAGGCCTTATAGAAACTGCATTAACTCCCATATGCCCCGTTCTTTTTTTTTTCTCTTATTTTGCTCAAAGTCCAATGTTCCAAACATGAGACTGCTTATTTATTTTTTTGAAGTGCAGGGACCAGTCTGATGTTGAAAATATGAGACCGGTCATCCCTAGTAATTTTTTAAAGCACATGGCCCGATGTTGGAGGCAAGACCAAAGTTTCAGAAAGACAATAAAATAGGCTGGTGCAATGTCTACAATATCGGACCGACTCTCCCATAAAGCTTTCTAAGACTTTTAAAGTCTTAATGTCTTAGGTGATCCATCTTACCATAAAAACCCTAGTGTGCCACAAAAAAGTTTAAAATCTGACGAAATTAGTGTAGTCTAAGAGCTTGTCGCCATTTCAGAAAAGTAAGAGTGTGCTCATGAAATCAAGGAAACGGAAAAAATTTTAAAATGTTTGTGGTCCAGCAAACAACCTAGAACATAAGTTGGTATTATAGGGGTAGTTATGGGACTCCGATATTAGGAATACTGGACCAACGTATATGGCTCTCTTTTTATAAATTTTGGTCTCATGTGTTGAACACCAGAATATATATATATATATTTTGTTTAAGAACAAAAAAATCTTTGTGATGGTCTGAAATTTTATTTTCAACTCTAATTATAAAATTTAAAGGTTAAAAAATAATGTAGATTGATCAGATCTATGTACACTTGAAAAATATTAAAAATTGATGATCCAGAAAATATACTACAAGATGCACTATTTCCATGATTTGAAACCCAGTTTTTCTCATATGTCCGTACCTCTTGAGATCGAAATGATTTATTTAAGTATTTTTTGGACATCGAAAGAACCACTTCCAGTGAATTTTTTAGGTATATTTTAATTTGATTGTATAAAACCTCACCCTCATATTAACGTTTTCCATATTTTATTTATTTTGTTCATTCTTTTACTTTTGGGTCAAAAGTGAGATTTAAGACCCTTCCCTCCATGAAAACTAGGACCAGTTACAGGTGGGGCACCTTTTTTAGGGAAAATGTGAAGGCTTCCAGTGTTCTCAGAGAAGTTGAAACCTGAAATTCAATTATGAATTTGTCTAATATGGGGAGGCACATTGTAAAGGACAGAGTCGTGTAAAAGGTGAACGGCCAATGCTCTAAGAGAAATTGAATGATGAAATCAACCAAGAATTTGTCTGATATTGGGAGCCACATTGTAAAGGACAATGTCCTTGCCTTGTTCAAGAGAAGTTAGAGGGCCTTATTTCTGTTTTTCTTTGGGGTAGTTCACCAGATAAGGGTTTCCCCAGCTACTTACACAACTAGCCATATTTTGTGACCCAGGACCAAGCATCCTCTAATTATGCAGTATGGACAAAGATGTCATGACCCCTTAACCAACCACTCCTATGATTATTTTTGGCTTTGGTGTAAGATGCCATGATCCCTAACCAACCACTCCTATGATTATTTTTTTGGTTTTGGTGTTAATTAATCTTATTACTAAGTTTTTATTTGAAACCCACTTTAAGCATGTAAATCCACCCTGCTAACTTTCAGCTTCCCAAAAGCATATGATTTTAATCACTGAAAACATGGGATGTACAAACCAGCTCTGTTCTAACTATGAAGACTATTCCTATTGTTGTTATTTAGGTTATGAATATAATGCAAGCACTTGAGTTTCTTACATGTGGCTACTACCTTCCCAGCCATTGATGTCAACAAACAACAGCTTAGGGGAATCATTTTCGCTTTTCTCATGGACTTTTAGAGGGTACGATGCGCCTCAATCGTCTATTATTGACATCGGATGGCTCTGGAGGTGCTAGGCATACTATGGTATTATTACTACACAACTATTGTTTGTCATTAGTCAACATGATTTTTGAGCAGGTACAAGTATTGTATTGTTAAAAAGGTTTACAACTGCTCAGACATAAAAATATGATTCAACTGCCAATGTTAATAAAAAGATGTCAAAATATTATAGTATTGATTTGTTAAACAATTTTACAACTACTCACATGTAAAAATATTATTCAACTGCAAATATTAATAAAAAGATGTCAAAATATTATATAGTCCCACGGGAGCATAGCCAGAATTTACTCCGTTCTATAAAATCCTATGTTGATACCTGTGACCCCGATGTGACCTACTCAACCTCGCAAACAACGTCGAGGAAAAAGAAAAACCTGTCTTTGAATATGCCTGAAAAAAGAATCATTTTAAGATGTGGACCAATGGTTAGATTTAAGTGTTTAGAAACTCATTATCTTTTTCCTTTTTTTCTTTTTTTTTTTTCTTTTTTTTGTGAGAATACTGGTACTTTTAATTTTAAAGTGGAAGCCAAAATTTCAGACAGAAAAAAAAGCTCCTACGTAACTGGTTTGCTCGAGGGTGTCATCTCACAGTATGTTCCCCTGAGGGATACGCGCGTTAAATTGTTCGTGGAATTAGGGACTAAACCAAATATGGTCGACTGCAAGCGTCAATTAAAAAATCATTCGAACCATGGTAGATAAAGCGTCAATTAATGCAAAACTGCAATTTAGCTAGATAAAGGCTGGTATAAAAGTTATATTTGCTTGGTTTTTTAAATCTGGCAATTGACAGTTTGTGGCCTAAGTTTTCAGAATCCACCAAATTCTGATTAAAATTTTTTAGTACCAAAGCAATAAACTCCATAGTTTATTGATTTGAAATTTGAAATCGCTAAACTTTGCCCCAGTTCAGGTTACTTCAATTTTTACCTTCATTTTATTACTGAGGATTATATTTTCTCCTACTAAACTAATAAAGAAGGTTAATAAAACTTATTAGATTAAGTACCTCGAGAAATCAACCTACCCCAAAAGAACCAAACAGCCTCTAAACAATTTTCACGCGATGGATGTCTCTATCTAATGATCAGACATGCCAAAAAACATATAACATGAAGATCATATTGACGATGATGATGATGATATATAAGATTAACCCATCCGAAGTGAAGAATGCCATTTCCCTTATATATGTATAAGATTAACCCAAACAAAGTGGAGAATACGATATCCCTAAACATGGCAAAGCTGCCATTGAGTATAGGGAAGGTGGGGTTGTTTAAGTTAGTTTCAGCTTTTCTTTCTATGATGTCTTCTGTAAGAGTTGCGGTTAGTGCAGTGCAATCTGCTAATTCCACTTATGGCTTCACTGAACTTCCTCTACAAAGTCAGAATTTGGATGTCCAGAGACCTTACGATGTAGCAGCGGAGCAACGCTTTAGCTTTTGCGGTGGAGTCTATAGAATGTGGGTCTTTGCCGACGATAAGCCACACACCCCAACTAGCAATACGAAGCCCCGAACTGAGATCCGAATAAGTGTAAGTATCGATGAACAATCTGTCTCTCACTTGTATTATGTTTTTAAGGCCTCATTTAAACAGACCAATTAAACATGAACCATAGAATTGTCTTCCTCGTCCATTAGATAATAGTTTTCGGGAGTGTTTGGACACTTCAACTACGTCTGTTTGTCTCTCCCGTCGTTTGGAACAACGTCGCGAAATGCTCAGAAGCCTATTAAATAAAACAATTGTTTTACACTTGTTTCCAAATTAACATACAGATAAATTTACCTGATCACCCAAACTCGGACTTAACTGACTCACTTGGTGGTAAGAAATATTCTCAACACTTGTATATATCAAGGATTGGGAAAGTCATTTCTATGAGCTTACAGAGTCTGTAAGCCAGGCTTTGAGTTCTTGGTGGCAAGAGCAGTTGGGTTCATACGGTCCAAGGTTCATAATAAGCTAACCTACACATGAAAGCATTACCCTTCCCCCTCATTTTGCAGCTTTTTCATTAAGATGGGCGTGAGAATGATTTTCTGAGTTAAAAGGTGTGTCGTTTGTTTCCTTAGATGGGGATCTCCTTTGTTATGCTATATTATTTTATCTTACTTTAATGTTGATACTAGATGGATAGGCTGTTTCTACCACTAAAACCATGACTCAGAGATAGGCCCATGGCCGAGCCTAGTAATGTGTGCGGAGTCCGAGTTACACGGCTCGAGCCAGTCCAATCCCGGCCCAAATGAGGAGCGTTAAAAAAATAAAATAAAAATACAAAAAAATCTCAAAAAAATATATAATATCTTTAAAATAAAATTCAACAAAACAGATCTAAATGAGGTTAAAAAAAATACTGACAAAAAGGATTCTGAAAAAATCAATTTGGGAAAGAGGTATTTTAGAAATAATCCAAAAAGAACAAAAATAAGAAAATACGTATTCATGGCCAATGAACTTTCCAAATCTTTGCCAAAATGATAGAAAACATAAACAAAATATTAAAAATAGAATTTTTATTTTATTTTTTTAAGATCCCCGAGTTGCACCACCCAACTCAAGGATACTCAGACTCCCCAAGGTAGAGAATCCTCAGGTGAGTCCAAGTTGGCTCGCCGACTTTTTTGACACAGGTTTTATTGATCTTTTTCTCTAGTTGGGTTGGCAACATTATCATTGCAAGCTAATATTTTGTTGAGAATGGCTTGGGGCCTTGGCGAGCCCCATGGTGAGGTCTTTGACTCCATTCTCACCAAAAGGTAGGGGCATTCACTTACCACTTTTAACTTAGGAAAAAGTTTATATAGAGCCGAGGCTCTAAACAATCAAATTTGAGCCTATCTCAAAAATTTCACTAGAAGAGGTTGTTTTGATGCCCAAATATCTTCAAATTGAACATCTCAACATCAAGATGCATGGACATGAGAAAAAAATGGATTTCAAGTTTTGGAAATAGTATATTTTATAATGTATTTTTGGACCGTCAATTTTCAAGATTTTCAAGTTTTCATAGATCTATCAATCTACGCTATTTTTTAAGCTTTAAACTTTATAAATAAAGATGAAAATATATTTTAAGTGTATTACAAATATTTTCAGTATTGAAACTATATTTCTCGACACTATTTGAAGGTAGGCTCTAATTTTATTGTTTAGAGCCTAGGCTCTATACAAACCCCACCCTTTAACTTATCC
>NW_006499824.1:939279-954498 GCF_000471905.2 Amborella trichopoda
CTTTATTACTACGTAGTTTTACTTATTAGTTCGTTCTTCGGTTTCGGTTTGGTTTCGTACTTTCTTTTTCGTTTTCGTTTCGTTCGTACGTATACTACTCTCTCTCTCTCTCTCTCTCTCTCTCTCTCTCTCTCTCTCTCTCTCACACACACACACACACACACACACACACACCCTCACACACACATAGTTAATAACTACAAAGAAAATAAAAAACTGATGAAAAACAAATTTCCCTATATATTCATGAGTTGTTGCTGTTGAACTAGAAAGTTTCATCTTTATTTGCCTTGAAAATTGATGAGGTTTTGAGCTACAAACAACTGCTTTCAGGTAACAAATTAATGACCTCTGAAAATTAACATTGTTTGGGAAAGAAAAAGAGAAGGAAATCAACTTAGATTCACATTTTCAGTTAGTTGATTAATTGATGATCCAGAACCCAATGCACAGAAGACTCATGGAGATGATGGAATACTCTTAGTGTTTTCAAGTTGGAATGTGTCCTGTCAAATGAGGTTAAGGATATAAATCTTTTGCAACAGGGCAAGTTTTAGATTAAAATTAAGATGCTCGTCGACTTATGGGTTTGCAGGAAAAAACAAAGGGAGAACCTCAATTTGCCACCTTTGTTTGGCATCTTAGGTTGAATTATTACAAAACTACCACCCAAGTAACGATTTTCTCCCATTTATGCCATCTTTTAAATATTTTCTAGTTCTTCATATATCACGCTGACTATCCAAATTTGAAGGGCAATCTTGGAACAAAATAGTATGTATAGCCCTTAATATGGTGTTATATAGTATGTACAGCCCTAAATAATGATATTAATAATGATATTAAAAAAAATGAAGATATTAATAATTATTAAGTTGAAAGATTCTATGGTCCCACGGGAGCATACTTCCATTTACTCCATCATGTAAAACCCGATCTAGGAGTATTTTTAGGATGCCAGATTTTGGGAATGTAACCTCTTCAACTTAGCAACTAGCATCCAAAAAAAAAACACAAATAGATTTCTGTATGTGCCTAAAAAAAATCATTCGAAGATTGAAACACTGACTATCCAATTTTTGCAGGACGACATCTATGTGTTAATTAACTTAAAATCCTTTTTTTTTTTTTGGAAAATAATCATCTGGCGATTCTTAAGTGGATCCTGAAATTTCAGATTATAAAAATCTCCCAGGTACTTTTTCCTAGTATGATCTCATGAGAGAAAGTACACACTCCCATTTATTGATTATTATATGAAGGGCAGTATTCAAACAAATTATTAGAACTTTGAAAAGTTAGTATAAATGAGTGGATCTCAATACTTGGGTGGCAGTTTTGCAATACTTTACACTAGATGGGAATATTGACATCTAGAAATAAAGGTGGCAAAATTGAGGGTGAAAACAAACCTGTCGAGGGACGCAAGCTTCGTAAAAAAATGTGTCGGATTGGAATTTTTTTGGAATATTGTGGCCATGTGGTCAAGATAGTTTCTATTTTTTAAAATAAAAAATTTGTGTTTTTTTGGGTGATATTTAGTAGGGACATATGGGTTTTAAATGCATAAGGTTGCATATGCCATTAAGTAGTTTCTCTTATGGGGTAAATCACTAGTCAATATGAGACAGAGCTTCTATTTTTGATAGGTTCATGATTACTCCCCGCTTCCCTCCCCTACTCAAGAAGGAAGAAAAAGGGATTGCCCACCTGTCCTTATGTCATTTTCACTATAAAGGGCAACCTCATGCGAGCAGTTCTTCTTCCTGTTCAAAATCAGATATTTTTATGTGGAAATAAATATGTTATCTACAAATTAATTGGTTCATGAAGCATAGCTCATAAGATATAGTGTACCTTTAATCTGCAGGAAATATTCATTGTCTTTTGGTTTTTTCCCCAGATCTGGCAATGGCTTCTCTTTCTCAGTGAATTTAAACAACCCTACTTTGCAAAAGCGCATACCCATAATTCTCTACGAAATTGGATTGGGTTATGCTCAATGGGTGATGCTCACATGAGTTTTATTTATATATAAGAAGTTGAGCAAGAGATAAAGATCAGGTGAGTCAACAGGAGCTTATTGAAATTAGTAGTTAAATCTTCTACATCATTTAGGATTTCCTCCATTAGAGAAATCACCTACTCACTCATAAATGATGTATGTGAGACCCTTGTGTATTAAAAAACTTATGTCATTGCAATAAATTGTAGGAAAATATATCTCTTTAATTTAGAAACTGTATTAACCTTCATGGACACAGTATTCCGACAAACTTCCACTTGGCCAAGGAGAGAAATCAATCTGGTGAAAACAATGAATTTCATTTTATTAATATTTGGTAAAAGGTGACTGGCCGATTTTAATGAAAGATTTGGAAATCAAGTATAAACCAATATTGTACGCTTCACTAAATGAACCAATAATAATGCCAATTCCTTGCTTGTTTATTCCTATAATACGGGTCTCTTGGCCACTGTTGAATTGTACAACAATTATTGAATTTCGACATCTGAAGAACATGATGCTCGGTTGAGCTGATATTAATCTAGTAATCTTCATTTCACAATAGGCATCATTGACTTATCATTCCTACCTAATGGGTTCACATGCACATTATTTTTGAAGTTCTTTTCCATAATATTGTCTGCTATGTTCTACTGAAGTACCAAGAAGCAAGAAGGATGACTAAGTGTTATGGTATTTGTAATGACAGAAATGCACATCCACTTCCAGACACAGGCCAGTGGCTGTTTCTGGCATTAAATGACAAGCTTCCTCATACAGTGGTGGAATTATTAAGGGCTCATCTTATTGGCCTGCACCATTACTTAATGCTTTTCTTAATGTTGGCCTTCTCGGTTCTGTTTGACTGTGTACAAGCCCCCGGCCTAGGGCTTGGTGCACGATACATGTTCACAATGGCAGTTGGCCGTCTTCTTAGGGTGCTCACATTTGTATCCACTATTCTTCCTTCTGCTCGGCCTTGGTGTGCATCTGCTCGGTTTGGAATACCTGAGCACCCTCATCCGTGGGCTCAAGAGTATTACATGCCTTATGCTTTTGACCGTAATGCTATCCGTAGACTTATCCAGACTGATACAAATTATGGTATGTTATATCTAGACTGATACAAATTTGTGTAGGTACATTCCATAATCCATTGCTCATTAGGGTTAACTTCCCCTTTTGCTTCTTATTAGCTTTATTCTTTCCTAATTGCTATGTTGCATGTATTGGTTACTTAGCTGCAGTTGAGGATCACCCTCCTGAATACCGACCAGATTGGGGGTCAATGAGCTTCTTGGTTGATCTCTTAAGGCCCACTTTGTCTTCTGAAGGATCTTCATGGTTTGCGACCCTTAAAAGAACCGGTGGTGGCTGCAATGATCTCGTTTATAGTGGCCACATGCTTGTTGCTGTTTTGACAGCAATGGCATGGACAGTAAGTCTCTTGAGTAATTTTTATCCTGTGTTGAAACAAATAGATTCCCTTAATATGTATTAAAAAAAGAGTCAACAAATTAAAAAAAAAAAAATGCATTAAAAAGAGAACAAGTGCATGCACTTGCGCATACAAAAACTCTCTCTCTTTCTCTGTGTCACAAAAATACACACACATTCTCTCCCTAATTCACAGCCGCAATGAAACATCCTCATTTTTGCTCTCAGCTTTGTCTTTTACCTGACATGGCCGGTACTGTTGTTGCTCACATGAATGGACCTGTGTTGGTAGATTTTAAACATATTATGGCTTTTACTAACTTCGATACCCTCTTGCTAATAGGAAGCCTATGGGGGCTGGGCATCTGGTCTCATATGGCTACTCCTTCTGCACAGTGCTCAGAGGGAAATTCGAGAGAGGCATCATTACAGTGTCGATTGTGTTGTAGCGATATATGTTGGCATTCTTTTATGGAGGACAACAAGCTGTATTTGGTCCTCCAAAGATGCTCAAAGAGCCAAAAGGATGGTTGAGCTTGATAAAGTCCATAGCAGACTGGTGCAAGCTGCAAAAGATGGGGACATCGGTGAAGTAAGGGAGCTTCTAAAAGACGTTGAGGTATCGAGGTTAGAAAACAAGTCTTCTGCAAAGTGGGCACTTTGGACTTTTGCCTGTGTAACCACAGTTTTTTCTCTTGGTATTGCACTCCTTGCCTTCACTTTGACAACTGATGGGTGAAGATCCTTGCTGGTGGGCTTCTGTAATTTGATGGTTTTTGTTTTAATATTATGCTTGTTTCCTTATAGACTGTTTATTAGCCATAAGCTTTTATCATCTCATATCTATTTGGATAATTTTTGGAAACCTGTAGGCTCTGCTCGTGTTGGGTAGTTCTTTTGGAGAGTTTGGGCCATGTTGGTTTTTCAGGTGGCCTTAGTGACAGTTCATTCCCCTGTTATATTCACCAGTGTTTAAAAAAGTGATTGGTGACCTATATCGCCCACCCCACAAACCGGTCTACATTGGCAAATCGGTGGTCCGGAATGCCGGATTGGCTTGATTTGGCTTTAAAAAAAGTTCATAATGATATTAAAAATGTTAGAAATGTTATTTCCTGAGTTTCAAAAAAATGGGTAGTGTATCATGGACTTTCAATATTTTGCAAAAATACATGAATATTGAGCGGCTGTTTTCTGTGTGAGTATCTATTGATACTAATTTTAATACAATATTTGTACCAAAAACTTTATACTCAGTTTGTGATTATTAGTAAATAAATGATGGAGAAAATGAGTTTTGTGGTTTTTGATAATAATTTTGTGATATTAATTGTGAGTTTTGACTAATAGTTTTATTATAATTTTTATATTTTTATACAAATTTTGTGATACTAATTACGATTTTTATGAATGCCTCCCTCTTTTTAAATTGATCTCAAATTTATTTTAAGAAAGATTGATCAAGTACATAGCAAACTTTCAAAAACTTTCAAAATAAGATTCCCCTAAAAGGCTTGACCGAGCTGAGGGATCCTGTAGCCAAAGGATGAATCCTTTTTCAGCCAAATTCAGGAGCCCTTCGAGGATGTATCTTCTATTAACCTAGAAGAAGAATTCTATTTTTGGACCATAGTTAGCAAGTCGGGAAAATAGTAATATATATCGAATCGGTTTTTTTTCAAGTAGTCGGAGGAAAAAATTGGATAAAAAATATGGATCGTCAAAAAATAAGTTAAAAGTTACAAAATCATGAATATTTCAGATCTATTTAAAAAAATGGAGTAAAAAAAATCAGATATATGAAGATGACTAATAGATGATTATGATTTGCAATTATTGTACAGATATATTAAAGCCATTGTACAATACTTTTATATCCTTGCCTAGTGTCAGTACAGTAATACTTGATAATTTATGGGGAGCATAAAATAAAACAACAACAATAATACTTAACACAAGAACTACATTTAGTAAATAATAAGAATTTTAAATCAACGTATAGGATTATTGTTTAAAGAAAAAAATGATAAAAAAAAAACAGCGGTGTAGGATTGCAAATAACTAAAACAAAATACAAAGATCCAAATATATAAAATAGTGGTTCATCCACAATGCTATGTTGTATATACCAATAAAAAAAATAAAAATAAGCAATTAATCAAATTTCTCTATGCATAGAAAAAGCAACAAAATGCTAAGCAAATCCAAATCTCACATCGGATTCCTAGCTGCCTAAATCTTTGGTATCATTGAATCTCTCTTGTTCTTTATAAGGACGCTCTGGGTTTAAAAAGAAAAAGATTTTCATGGGTTAACTCTGTTTATTATTTTAGTACATACGATTATTTTGATATCTTATTTTTGGGGGAATATATTGCTGGTATTTTTTTATACACTTTTTTTAAGGGAATTTATGGATGAAAGTGTTTATGGAATTTTACTTTAATTCGAGATTCTTAATGTGCTTATCTTTAAATTAAAATTCAATAATATTAAGTTAATGAAAAATTAAAATTATAGGGAAGAAATTTTTTGAAAAGTTTTTTTAAAAAAGATAAAATACAGGTTTATATCGGTTCCATTAAAAAACACGATTTTTTGAAGATCTTTTGAAAAACTCAGAGTTCTTAACGGATTTCAAAAAAGCGGAGATTTTTTGAAAAAACATCGTGTTTTTAACGGAGTCTTGCTAACTAGGAGGTAGAATTACGATAAGTTATATTCGTTAATATTTGGGTGTGGTTTATATAGAGCTGAGGCTCTAAACAATCAAAGTAGAGCGCGCCTTTAAATAGTGTCAAGAAATGTGTTTTCATTATTAGAAATCTTTGTGATAACCTTAAAACATATTTTTATCTCTAATTATAAAATTTAAAGCTTCAAAAATAGTGTGGATCGTGGAAATCTATGAAAACTTGAAAATCTTAAAAGTTGACGGTCCAAAAATGCATTACAAGATGCACTATTTCCAAAACTTTAAATCTATTTTTTTCTGTTGTCCATGAATCGAGATGATCAATTTGAGGATATTTGGGTATCACAATAACTTCTTCTAGTGAAATTTTTGAGATACGCTATAATTTGATTGTTTAGAGTCTCGGCTCTTTATAAACTTTTTTCATAATATAGAGGATACACTATGAGGCCATTTATTAAATGTCAAAAATTATTTTAAGTAAAAGTAGTTACTAATATCTGCCATCCATAGAAAAGGAGACGGTGAATGTTGGTACGAGACTATTGTCTCATACCAAACATGGCACACCAGGAGTTTGTGCAATTACACGAGGATGCGTGTTTACCCAAGCATTTGCAAATGGACAGATATTGTAGAGCTGGTTGGCCCGGATCTAAGAAAGTAGGGATCGGCCATGCCAGTTCATCCTGGCCTGCCTTTTACTTATTTATTTATTTATTTAACTTTTTTCAGATTGTCCGTAAAGAGGCTATTTATCTTTTGCACAAAGAAGTCGCAACCATTCTTATCCCTTGAATTTCAAAATGGGTTATTGTAAGAGTGCCATTAAATAGACACAAAATTCCAAAAAAAAACTCTCAAACTTCGTGACTCACCCCAAGCCGTCTAATTTGACATCTAATGAATGAAAATAATTGTCACCTCCATATACAAAAGATTTATGAGTGCGGTTTGTATAGAGCCGAAGCTCTAAATAATTGAAGTAAAGTGTACCTTCAAATAGTGTCGAGAAATATGGTTTCATTATTGGAAATCTTTGTGATAGCCTCAAGATATAATTTTATATTTAATTATAAAATTTAAAGCTTAAAAAATATGGAAAAAGTTTATACAAAGTTGCAACCTTAAAATGTAGAATTAGATATGCACCTTAAAACTCTATCAAAAAAAGGTTGTTTTAATATTGAAAACCCTCCAATTGATCATCTCGACATTGAGATGTATGAATATAAAAAAAAAAAATATTTTGAGTCCCAAAAATAGTGTATTTTGCAACATATTATCGAGACTGTCCATTTTTAAGATTTTCATATGTTTATAGATCTACTTGATTTTAACCATTTTTTGAGTTTAAAATTTTATAATTAGATATTAAAATAGATTTTCAGATAATCTTAATAACTTTTTACACCAAAATTACATGGTATGATAAAATTTGGAGGTGCATCTTAATTGGATTATTTAATGTTGCAACCTTATAGAAACTACACCCAAACAATATTGTAGATTAAGCATAACTATGAAAACTTGAAAATCTTAAAAGTTGACGACCCAAAAATGTATTACAAGATATACTATTTCTAAAACTTTGAAATCTAGTTTTTTACTCATGTGTATGCATCTTGATGTCGCGACGACCAATTTGAAGATGTGCAATTTTTGAGGTGGGCTCTACTTTAATTTTTAAAGCCTCGGCTGAAATAAATAGGTTCTTCATAGAAAATCCTTTTTATTGGATTCTTTCTTCATTTGTCCGGGCCTGGACCTGGGGCGGCCCAAAAAAATAAGAGCGGGTCCTGGGCCCTTTGCCACCCTTAATATATTGAATGCTTCAAGTGTCTCAAAACAAGAGGGTGTTGCCATGTCCGTCTCCCAATCCTAGATTTTTGGAATTGCAGAGACCCAAATGGCTTTGTTTTCGGCGAGTATCTCTGCCACTCTCTCTCCTCTTCAACCTTCTCTTCTTTCTAATCGTAAGGCCTTCTCCTCCTCCAATTTTGTGCGCTTATCATGGGGTTCTGGATTGGGAAAGCCTCTTCTACGACTGAAAAGAGGAAGTTCCAGATTCCTCTATTCACAACGCCCACCTGTGATAAAGGTAATAGCTCATCTCTCTCTCTCTCTCTCTTTCTTGGTGATAACGCGTCTTCTGTAATTGGGTTTAGTTTCTCTCTCTATGGTTATAACTTCTGACACAAAATTGGAAATTTAGTTAAACCAGACTTCACATGAAGTTACTTGACTTCTTATGCTGAAGCCTAGCCTTGGTGTTAGGTAGTTTCCGCAATTGTTGAATTTGTAGTAATCTCGTCACAGATTATTGCTATTTTCTGCTCAATCAGAGAGAAAAGAGGAATTTAGTGCCAAAATGTTTGTTTTCTGAATAGGAAGTGGTGTTAAAAGGAATTAAACTTTATTGGGTACGACTGCTGATAGCGCTCTCATGGAATTCAAGATTGTACTGATTTGCTATAACATTGGGACCTTTGTTTAAACTTTGAAAGACCATGATAAAAAGACCAATGTTTGACATTTGTAATAGTCATCAAGAGGATGCAAGTGTATTCGTTTGATGGAAATTTCAACTGCTTTTGGTGGGGAGATACGGATTTTCACATTGTACAATTCAATTTCCGACCATAGAGGAATTTGCAAATTATGAAGCTTATAAGCAAAAACTTGTATATGACAACTTTATCTCCGTTGGGTTAGACAGACAAGCAACTATGTTATTCTTTTTGAAAAATTAAATTTACAAGCAATTTTTACGGATATTCTTTTTCATTTTCTTAAGAGTTCTAAAGCATGAATTGTGTGATTATAATGCTATAGTGTTTTTTTCATCTCATGTAAAGTCCTAAACAAGGGTTTGGATTCCTCTTCTCATTTGGTGATTGATACCCTTGGTTTAGATCCGAAAGGATTGTTCCGAATAATTAACTTCAACATTTGGTGACCTCTGCCCTAAAACTAATCAAGTCCTTGTAGGTATGACCGCTAAATAATCATCTAATAAAAGCATCCCTAAAATATGCATTTGGAGATGGTTTATTCTAAGCATCTTGCCTGAGGTTGCGAACCAAACAAAGGTTCTATTATGAGGCAGAGCCTAGATCCCCCATTATGAATAAGGGCTCATCTATTTCATCGGAAGAGCCTGTGGCAAAACTTATATGAGAAAAAGCCCCCGTTATTCTACTCCACAGCCAATCCAAGGCAACCCAACAACCATCCTACATCCTAATCTTTATATCATTGTGGTCCCTTCTAAACAACTTGTGGTACACTGCCCTGTCCTCTTTGCTGCATATGTTCTGTAACCAATTCTTCAGGAAACAAGACTAGTTTTGCCAAATGATGTAACCAAATATTTACATCATGTTCACCATAGCCAGCCCCAGACCAGAAACTAACTACTCCCCTTTCTAAATTCAGCTACTGCAGTATTGATTCTTCTCCTGAATTCTATATCCATTTGCTTGTATCTCCTACCTAAACCTAATCTCCTAAGGCCTTATTCGGCAGCCTCAAGCAAATAATGCCCTGGCCAACATGAACACCTTCTAGTCACCTTGAACTCCTTGGGCTTTCAAACCTTCAATTTTATTTGCCTTCGCATGATGATGCTCATGTTACATAACTCCACCTTGGCGGCCCCAAGCTGGTCATGCCGGTCCCAAGTTCGGTAAAGGAGGAGGGTTGTGTTAGGTAGGGCAGCCATCTTAAAACCCTGCCAAATCTTGTCATGAATCCTGAACCTATGAGCAAAATGGCGGAATATGATTCATGTAGCCGACCCCAAATAGTTGGGATAAGGCTTAGATGATGATGATGATGATGGTGATGCTCATGACCCACACACACAGCCTTCCTATAAGCGTTCCTCAAATTCTCTCCACCTCCATAATGCTATCACAAATCTCGAAACCGGATGTATAACGTTATCCTATGCATCAATGGTTGAAAAATCGGACTAAACATGGAACCACTGAGCCCGAGTCAACCTATCTGACATGGCCAATCCCAACACGACCTGACCTATTCTATGAAAATTTAATATAGCAACCTTGGGAACCAGCGAGCCTTCGCCTGTTTCTGAGGCTTTTTTGAAGGGACCCAGCTGTGTCCGAACAACTCGAGCAAGTCTGAATCAGGCTTGCCAGGTTTTGCAACTCTAATATATATTGTTATTGCATTGTGGGATTTATCTAGGGCCTTTATAAAGACAACAGACATGATCCTAAAGATATGTTGAGGGTTTGTAAAATGTAAACAAGGAGCCCATGGAATTTGGTGGAATGCTTTTCAACCTTGCGTACTGAACCATTGGCAACCTGATTTGCTCTTGAAACCTTTCATCCAATTTTAGTAGCACCATATTAAAGTGATTGTAATTCTAAAAAGTGGAAACAAGGCATGTGTCAATGATTAACAAAGGGGACTATATCTCGGACTTGCTAGGGTCTCGAGCCCAGGTTAGCAGTTCAACTCAGCTGAATCTGACTAAGACCCAACCGAGCCTTTGTTGAAATAACATAGTAGGGTCCACAACCCAATGGGACTCAGGTTAATCCTGAGGTTTTGAATTGGATTTGGCACCTTGTTGGGTCTGAGTGACTCAGGCAAGTCTGAACCTGAGCCTGAGTTACCATTTTTCAAACTATTTTGAGGTATAAAACATCTACAAATCGGAGCGCGCTTACTCAACTCTCCCAAGCAATGTTTACAAACATGGAACAGGTCCTAGGGTGCAGGCGACTTGGCCCACAAGTCCCAAGTTTTGCCTGGTCAAGAAATCCAAGACTTGGATCAGACTCACTGGTTTTTACAAAGGCCTGGATAGACTTATACCATATTCGGTCAAACTCAGTCAGACTCAGATCAGACTTGGATAATCCGAGTTGGGTTCATCTTTAATCGGCTCCCTGCGTGTTTTGAGTGACTCGGGCAAGTTCGAGTTGGACTTGCCAAATTTTTAAACACTGCCTCCAAGAGAATATGTCTGCTGATCTACTGACTCATAACCTCCTATGAAAAGTTAATTGGAAAGTGGGATGAGGAGTTATTTTTTGTGATGCGTTGCGAGCTTTTGGAGTATCCATAATGGAGGGTATTCTTTAAAACTGTGTATAGCTACACCAAGATTTCTCTCTTTGTATCTGAATCTAGGTGTTCCTTGGCAATTACACATAGGTTCTTTATTTCCTAGAGAAAGGATCAATACAATGGGCAGATAGTGTATCCCAGTACTAATCCTGAACTAAAAGCAAGAAGTTCACTGACTATCTAATTCAAAATCCTTTCTAGTCTACATCTTTTCTATAGGAACTTCCAGGTCCAAAGTTACATTCTTTATATAAGACCTTAACTCAAGGGTATAGTGTCTAATATCACCCAGGATTTGAAAATTTTTGTATATCTGTAAGAGTAGGACACATACCAAAAACAAAACTAATGCTAACTATTATTTCGAGAAATAGAAGAATTTCAGGTTGTGTACGTTGATGGTCAAGAGCAAGTGTTTATGAAACTAAGAATCCCATGAACTCTTGTCACTAAACTTAACTCTTTTTTCTTTATTGAAACTTGCAGGCTTGCTTTTGTTACTTAGTTGGAATTGTACTGAAAACATGTTCGTTGTTTGTTTGATTCTTGTGCTTAACCTTCTCCTTCTTTGATGTAGCACTTATTCTCAGTATTTGATTGAAATTTTTTCAATCACATGGTTCTAGTGGCTTGTGACTGCTGAGTACGTTGGTGAGTAATTTAGTTAGAAAGTTTAAGAATAAACCAACATTGTTTCTATCTTCTAGATCGGTAGACCAGAACTTACGTGGCCCGATGGTATTCCCTAGGAATATCTACACTTTCTATCCTGCGCCAGTTTGCATTTTACTTATCTAGTGATCATGCTTCTGTGGGCCATCTCCTGTGATGTTCATAAGGGTGTCAACAAGAAGATGGTTTTCTTGTGGGGACATCAAGCTTTGAATTTCTCATGTGGGTGGGATTTTAGGGGATGTCTTCAATTTATCTCATTTATTATGGAGATCCAATCAACAATTTTTGACAACTGAATTACATTATCCATATTATGGACTTCCAAGGATATGGTTGTTGTTTGCAAGTTTCAGAATCTAGATTGAGAATTGAACTCATATGCACTGGGTAAACTAGCGTAAATGTTTCTTAGTTGGTTTCTTGTTGCTACTGGCCTGGAATTAAGAATCGGGATTGAGAAATGAACCCATACTTCACCAGAGAGCTAGCTTAGAGCTCTGTTATATGGACTTGTACTGTCTTTGTCAAAAAGCAAACTTCTTTTATGCCTATCAGAACACATAATATATCTTTTATTCTTATTACATAGATGTAGTTTTGTAAGAACACTTACTAATTCTTTATTCTGGACTTTCTTCTGCAGGTAGAAGCAAAGAAACAGAAATTTTCATCACTCGATGACTTGCTTGCCAATTCAGATAAGCCTGTATTGGTTGATTTCTATGCGACCTGGTAACTCTTCTTTATCTTAGAATGTACCTAAATAGGGCTTTTATCCTGCCTTTATCAAGTCGTTAGATGTGGTTTTAAAAATCACAATCCTTTTCAGTTATTTCAATGTGAGACCCAACTTATCATGCATTCTCACTCACTCTGTATGAGTAGTGGATATAATCTGTGTACCTACGAAGTGGGTCTAAACTTCTTTTGCCTTTTGGTCACATGTGTGCCTATGTGTCTTGCTTGGCATGTATCTATGTACATTATATACTGTGTACATCATCATCATCATATGAGCTTTATCCTAACTGCTTGGGGTCCGCTGCACAAATCTTGTCCCGCCATTCTGCTCTATCCAGGGCCATAACTTAGTCAGGCCATAAGTCACCATATCTTTTCTCACTACTTCCATCCATATCCATTTGGGCTTCTCTTTGCCTTTTTAGAGCCTTCCATTTGAACCAAATCAACTCCTCTAACCGGTTGCAGTAATCTGAACTAGTTTAACTCAAAATTGAACTTTATGCTCACAAAAACTTGTCCTTGACTTAGATTTGAATTTAGTCAGATATTGCCTACATTTTTCCTGAATTTGTAATAATATATTAAGAAAGTTATTGCACGCCATCCCTTTTTTAGCTTCTATGAAGCATGCTGCTGTGGGTTTTCTGGTGAGATATTCGGTGCTCCTCTGAGATTCTACCTGGAGGAGTGCTCTAGCTGTTGAAATTTCAAGTATCTTATTTTTTAGGATTTAGAGAATCAATTGAACTAGCATCATCCAAACCTTATCCCAATTATTTAAAAAATTAATTGAACTATAGTTACTGAAAATGGCATTACTGGATATGCAAACAAATAATAGCGATCATACCCTTTTGAGGGAGATTTTGTACCTATGCTAATACTTGCATCAGACAAAGGAGACTAAACTTGGAAGACCAAGGAATCCAAATTTGAGGGAGATTTTTCATTGCTTTCACGGGCACAGTTTGATGGGCTAGGGGGATTGGTTTGAATCCCCCCTAAAAAACAAATTGGTTTGAAGCCCATGGATTATTTCAAAGCAAGGTCCTCTTTTCTAACACTGCAGATTTATAGGGATTGTTACTTCCCTTTGTCTAATCGTTTCTTGATAGAATTAGGCAAATCTTTGAGTGGCAACTAGTGCAACGAGTTCATGGATCAAGACAAAATGAAGACCATGGATGGGACACAAAGCGGGTATGGAGATCTCTTATGGCTATCTACACCAGGGCTTTGTAGAGCATATGCTAGGTAAATTTTGTTTTAAAGGGGGGTTCGAGTAGGTTGATTGTAGTCTAATTGTCATTTTTTTTCCTTTTTAAAAAAAAATCGTTGAAAAGGTTAGAAAGTGCTAATTTAAGAGTTGAAGAGGAGTTCGATATGGCCAAGTCTAATCCAAGTTAAAAAAACAAAATAAAGGCCAAAAATTCAATATATATCTATAATCTGCAACATGGTTGCATAAAACCCAAAATGGCGTGCTGGTTATCTTTACTGCCCTTGCATGCCTTTCAGTCAGAGAGGTCTTGAGCTCGATCTCCAAACTTGAGTTTTAGGAACTTTTTTTTTAACTTGTTAAAAACAAAGGTGCTGAGTACAAAAGTACGAAAGGTAGTGTTCACAAGGAGAATGGAACCCGAAGCATGATGAACAATGGCCATGCATTCTACAACTAGGGCATTGAACGGATTTGACATCAAAATTCACATATTATATGTATAAAGTATAAACCATATATACATGATGTACAACCAATTTGGCAAAAACTTGCCTTGCCAATACGGCGAGTCCGAGTAACTTGGCTGAGTCTTGAAAACTGATCCCTCATATAATATCAAAAACTCCCATCCTTTCTATCATCTGCCTTCCTTTTTGTAATGGAACTTCATACTTTTATTTGTAAGTGTGTATGAGCTACTTACCAAAAAGAAAGCAGTAAATGGTAGATTAGAGGTGGTGATCCTCTTTCTTAATCAACCCTTGAATAATCATTTAAAACTTTTGAGATCCATGGAGTTGGTGAGTGTCGCTGAAAATTTAGTCTGCATAAAATCTAAAAAGTTATAGCTGAGTTCCTTTGGATGTTTCGTGATATTAGACTAGAGGGGAGATCCATAAATAGGTATATTTATAATCCCCATTAAGAAGACTTGTTATGTGAAATGTGTCCCCCGTTTGGCGTCTTAGCTTAAGAGGCAAAATGCACTTGAAGCCTTGAGCATAATGCTCTGCAATCACCATTGCAAAGTTGGCCTATAATTTTCTGCTTCGTGTGGGGCATCTTTCTGTGGTCTTTAAGATCAATTTGGTTGTGATTTAGGTGTGGTCCTTGCCAGTACATGGTGCTAGTTCTCAATGAAGTTGCAACTGCCTTGAAAGATAAAATCACTGTGGTATGCTCTCTCACTCTCTCTCTCTCTCTCTCTCTCTCTCTCTCTCTCTCTACTCTACTCTACTACTCGTACTACGTACGTACTACGTACTACGTACGTAGTACGTACGTACGTACGTACGTACTACGTACGTACGTACGTACGTACGTACGTAC
>NW_006499824.1:954518-987055 GCF_000471905.2 Amborella trichopoda
ACCTACGTACGTAACCGTACGACTTACTTACCTCCGTACTAGTAGTAAGTAGTACTCTACTAACGTACTACCTACTATATTACTAGTGTTTCTCTCTCTCTCTCTCTCTCTCTCTCTCTCTCTCTCTCTCTCTCTTACACCCTCACACACAAATTTTCATTGTTTTTGCTTGGTTCTGGTTTTGCAATTTTCTGGAGGGAGTCAACCTGTGAATCATTTGTTCAACTCGTGTACGATGAATGCTCCTAGGGTTGCGCATAATTAATGTGAAGCCTGGGATTGCACATAATTCATGTGAAGGTTTCCATCCTGGCTTGAAACAATTGCGATTCAGAGGAACGTGGTGGGTATGGGAGTTGTGATTATGTTTGCTAATGCAGTACAGCGACATTTTCAAGGCTAATTGAGGTTTTCCTAGTTATCTTTTAAAAAGTGTAAAAAACGAAGGAAAGAAGCAGTAGTGTACTTTTTAGTCGATGTCTTTTCCCAACTAATCGAAGTCGGCTTTGATGGATTAGTATTACTCTTGTTGGATGGCATCCCATTGGCATCATTTCTGCGGGGAGAGAGAGAGAGAGAGCAATTTATGTGGAAATTATAGAAAAGCAAATATCCTTTAGTAGCTTTGGGAGCAATTTGTGGAGTTTTTTAAAGAACGGGGTAGTGAACTGAAGTTCAAGTAATGAATACCAGGACCTAACCAATCATTGCCCTAAGATATTCATAAGGTCCATTATTAAAGAACCTTTCACAAGTGGTACGCTCAAACTATAAGCATACGGTTCTAGTTGGGCATGACTCTAGGCTCAAGTCGACTAGGCTCAATTTTCTTTCACATTTCTTTTCTCTTTATTTTATGGGACCGACATTGTTTTATGGGGGCAGGTTTTTTCTCTCTCTTTTTCTTGATCTTTTTCTTTTCGTCTTCTTCTTTTTTTTTCTTTTCTTTTCGTTGTTTTTTTTTTTTTTTTTTTTTTTGAACATTAACAAAGTGCTTACTCATAAATAAACGGATTACAAGAAGAAGTGGGAGAACAATGATTAAGTGAAGGTCATTACTACGAACGATGATTGGTGTACACCCTTTGCACGAGAATTTGCCTCTCTAAAATCATAGTGCAGCGAGACTAGAATACCAGAACAAGAGAGTTTTAATTTCATTAAAAAAAAAGGTAACCAGTCTCCATGGTGGGTTTACGTACCCTTTAGCCCAAGCCATGACATTGATTGAATCCCCATTAATAAGCTTCAGACCTCATAGCAACTCCTTGTGATATGCCTGTTATAACCAAGGGGTCCAAGTAGGAAATAATTAGGTTTCCCCTATGATCTCTAGACTCCAATGAGTCCACCGAAACCAGTAGGACCAGGATTCCCAAAGGCACTACCTTCGAAATGTAGCTTAAAACAATCCAAAGGTAAAGGAGACAATAAAACGTGCCTTCTCTGATTTTCGTGGTGAGATTTACAATAATCTAGTTCTTATAAATGAATTTGCAATTCCTGTGAATCGAAGTCCAATCAGCAGTCATGGCTAGGATATTAAATTTAAGTACGCCAATATCCACATGAGCCTCTTCAAAAGTCCTTCTATTGCATTCCACATAAAACTATCCCAAATGGATCTCCATACAACCATCCCTTAATTTTGAGATGCCGCGGTTCATCCACTGTGTAGAGCAACATCCATTTTGAGGTGTAAGAATTTGCAAAGTGAGCAATTGTCTACTACAACTCCTAACTCCTTCACGAAGGGCAGATGAAGAAGGATATGCTCCACAAATTTATTGTTTTCCTTACACAATAGACAAACATTAATGAAAATGAAACCGCTTTTCCTAAGGTTGTTTATGGTTGCCAACTTAATTTGACAAGCAACCTATAGAAACAATTGTACTTTCAGTGGAATATGCATACTCTAAACTTTAGAAAGACCTAGTCCAAAATTCTATTTCGGTCGTCGTAAAGAAATTTATATACTGATTTAACAGTAAAGTCTCATGAAGGATTCAGGTCCCAAATTAAGGTTGAGTTTTTCTCTCTAAAATGAAAGGTGGAGTTTGGGTTTCTCTCTCTTTTCCTTTCTTCTAGACCCTCTCTCCCCTCAAAAGACCATCGCAGCTCTCCCTCATAGATGATGAGGGAAGCCTCTTATCATGCATGCCCTTATTTATGAGGAGAACCAAATGCTTACCCCTGGGTGCACCCATTAAAGACACAACCTAATGCTTGTGTCCCACTTATAGTGTGGGTTGGGGGCAATAACTAATGAGAGACTTTTCTTAATTACAATATAGTATTGCATTTCGAATACTCTTTTATACAATAAGAAAATACAGTGTGTGACCTATTTGAGCAATGTGTGTAGAGAATCATATCCAGTTACTAACCGGCCGGTATAAAATACCTCATCTCTCCTACAAAAGAATGCATAAATAGATCCATTTGCCTTGAACCCGATTTGACTATACTGGACCGAGTTCCTAACAAATCATTCATAAGTCAAGATTGAGAGATAACTTGCTTCACATTCAATTATGCTCAATATGCACGCAATGTGTACTCATGTGCCTAAGTGGGATGTCATGTCAAATGGTTTACCCTTGTGACCTACATTATTCCACCCTCGGAGGACTATTATTTTCAATAGTGTCCTAGTTGAGTCTTGTGTTTGTGAAAACGCTTCTCACACAATGGTAAAAAGGAATATGGATCATCTTTTTTTTTACCTATGTAGGTGTTTGATCATCAATATGGCATATATAGTATGAATTGCATATCGTGGTGGATGACATAAAATGCAAGTTGGACTTCATATCATGCATGTTCAATTCGTTTTGCAATCCAAGTACTCAACAATCACATCTTTGCATTAACATGAACATCCCTAATGTCCGTCTCGAATACATACCACTAAAACCAGAACATGGGCTTACATACATACCGCTGAAACGGCTTATAGTAAAAAAAAATGAGTTCCATATTGCTAACCTTGAACAACTAGGGTTGTTATTGTTATTGGGTAGTTTTGTGTTGCTAACCTTGAACAACATGTGTTTCCAGCATTTTGGGCCTTCTACTCGAGTGTTAGCAGATCCCATGCCTTGTGAGTCTTGAAGGTTTCCGGTCCTGAACCAACTATATTGTTTAGTGGGTTAAGGTGATTTGACCATTTAGTGTGTATTATCTTGTAATAAAATGACGATGTAAACTTTTTAAAGATTATTATTATTTAATTATTATCGCTTTTATGATAGTATAATTGGTATATTAGCCGATGCACTCTATTCAAGTGCAATCTCCTCTCAATTTAACAAGTCGATAATCTTAACATGATTAATATTAAAAAGGTGTGGTTTGCTTGTGGTTGCAATCTTAAACAATCAAATTAAGGTGTGCCTCCAAACTTTGTTACAAAGTGTAATTTCGGTATTGAAATGATCTAATAATCTATTTTAGTATTTAACCATAAAATTTTAAACTCCAAAATTGTTCAAATCAAGTAGATCTATAAGCACAAAAATCTTGAAAATAGACGGTCCAATTAATATAATGCAAAATTGACTATTTTTAATGGGTGTGATTTCTATAAAGTTGCAACATTAAACAATTCAATTAAGGTGCGCCTCCAAATTTTATCATAAACTATAATTTTGATATAAAATTTTTTTAGTATTATTTTAAAATCTATTTTCATATCTAATTATAAAATTTTAAACTCCAAAAATAGTTTAAATTAAATAGATTTATAAACCTATGCAAATCTTTAAAATGGACGGTCTAGATAATGTGTTACAAGATATATTATTTCTAAGACTCAACATCTTTCTTATTTATTTATATTCATATTTTGTTATAGAGATGATGTAATAGAGGGGTTTTCAACATTAAAACAACCTTTTTAGATGACTATTTTAAGGACATATTTAATTCTACACTTTAAGGTTGTAATTTTATAAAAAAAAAAAATTTTTTGTACTTTAATATTTATTATTTATTTTTTAATAATAATTTTATAAAATCTTTTCACTCGATCGAAAATATCCCCATTAATCACCGTTAAATTTGATACGGATCGTGTAAAGTCCCGCAAATAGCGATCCTTTGATCGTACACAACAGGTGGGGTTGGGTCTCCCAGGATCTTTACTCTTTAAACGATGATGATCAGCTAAACCATCTCCAGCTTCCACTCCCAATTCCCAGCTCATCCTACCAGATGAAGTTGCGAGCTCTCCAGGATTTGAGTCGAGCCCAAAACGTAATCTCACAAATCTCTCCAGTCGCCGCTTCCCTCTCCGACCCACTGCTTCACACACGCTGCTCCTCATGCTTCTCGCCATTATCGGAAAACCCTAGCTCTCGCTTTCCTTGCACGAATACTTGCAGAGGCTCTGTTCTCTATTGTTCTCTCCATTGCCTTGAATCCGACTCTTATTCCCATGTATCGAGTGGAGAATGCTTTTATTTCCACATTCTCAACTCTTCTTCTTTCTCAGAAGAAGATTCATGCGCTATACGCTTAGCTCTTCGGTTGCTTCACGCTTTTAGGGTTTCAGCGTTCCTGGATCACTCAAGAATTGGGGGTTTATTAACAAACTGCCATGAATTCCTGCAGAGACCTGTTGTTAATGAAGAGGATTTTGAATTGCGTGAGAATATTAGGAAATGGGCGAGGATTATGCGTTTCTTGAGAAGGGAAATGGTTCATGGAATCGAGGGTTATCAGAAAACTGAAGAGAGAGAAAACATTTTGGAAGAAGCAGTTTTGTGCTGTGTTATAACGAATGGGGTTCAGGTTGAGGTTGGGGGCTTGGTTCTTGGTAGTGCTGTTTATGGGCCTCTGTTTTCATGGTGTGATCACAGTTGTAGGCCCAATGCCTGTTACTGGTTTTCACTTAGCAAAGAATTGGACATTACGAATGACGATCAAATTATGGGGAATGAGTGTTTGCATTTGAAACCAGAGTCGGAGAATGCTGAGATAAGCAATGAATCCATGGTTAGTGTAAGTTTGTGACTTTTGATTTTTGGTTCTTTGGTTTTAGAAGTTTTTTAATGGTTGGATTTTTGTGATTCACTTGTGGAAAATAGCTCTGTTGGTCTGATGAAATATTTGGATTTAGTAGGTGCGAATGTGGAGTGGAGGTGGATGCAATTCAGGTGGATTTAAATTTCTCGATCTGTGCATACGTGTGTCTGTGTATGATCCTATGTGTCAACCAACTTATAGCATAGTATAGGCCAGAGAGCCGAGATTGAATAAATAAAAACGTCATGGCTGAGAACCATGGATTCAGTTTACCCCAAAATTTTCATGTGTATGCAACTTAGTTTTAATCTTTTGTGTTGAGCTCCTAGATCAGACCCCACATGTGTGCAAAATTTAGGGTCCATCAAATCCCTACTTTTTTCACAAAAATGATTTATTAACACAGCAATCTCGCCGCTTGTGTAATCCGGTCCATCCAGCCTGTGCTGTACTATAGGCTGGTCCATTCATGTGATATTTTTCCATACACACATATATATAGTTTGAAAATGAGATTTCCTGTAGTAATCCATACTGAAATTTATATTGGCTTTTTCTTTTGCTTTTTTGTGGGATGCAGGCCCATCAAAACAGGGTCCTATGATAACTTTGCGGACCATCAAACCCATTTTAAAAGACGAAGAGGTGCGCATTGCATACATTGATTTATTGCAACCCAAGGTACTAATTGAGCAAGCCTTCTTTATGCTTGTCACTTTTTCTGAATTTTTGAGGAAATCTTGAACTAGGTTCTTGAAATAGAAGCTGACCTTCTGGTTTACACTGCACTGGACCTCTATATGTTACATGATATGATGCAAGTGCATCCACTTTTTGTTCTCATTGGTGGATGGTGGAGATTAACTTTGATATGCTCCATCATGACTACAATTAATATATTGAGGTGGGATGTGCATACCATTTCAATGTTAGAATATTTGTGCTCATTGGGAAAATAAAAGATACCATGGCTTTGTTCCATATGCCTTACCAAAGCCGTATAAGCTATACTATACATGTTGCATGGGTTCCTCAACTAAGTTTGGGATTAGCTTTGCACTCATTCTATGTTCATAAATTATTCAACAGTTTGTAAAAGAAGTGCACATTACATAATCAGGACATGCAATTCACGCACCTTAAGGAAATTAGTGATATTGAAACACATTGGATTTGTGTCATAATTGTTGGAGGCGGTAGCAGGTTCGGTTCAGGGAACGCCGAACCACCATAGGGTGGAAGCCTCACTAAGGGTATGACCCTTGATAGAGCAGAACGGCGGACCAGGATTCATATAGCTCACCCCAAATGGTTAGGAAAAGGCTCTTGATGATGATGACGACAACGGATACATGGAAGCAAGATCTGATGCACTGGCGTCAAGGTTGTCTTGGAGGGATCTAAGCTCTACTATACATAAAACGAGATCAATTACTAGTATACTATCAGAATTACGATCGAGTCAATGCATTATCATACACCTTAACTTATTACCAATGTCATGGTTAAAGTACTCCAATTTACTACAATAATACAATTTAATGATATCATAAATTGGTTTACTATGATATTCCCAATAGTTTTTTAATACCACAATTCTGGTATACCGCGTTCTGATATGCACCACAATTTAACATATTCTAAATAAATGTATCTATAATACCAAGGAGAGGAGTAGTAGTAGTTCAATTAATGATATAGCTCATCTCCTTGGAGGGATCCTGCAAGCATGTAGGCGAAGATCCCATTTTATAGGGAGAAGATTCCCATTTCTCCAAACTCAGCTCTCTCTAAGATCCTTTAGAGGAACTGCAGGATCAAGTTCCTAACGTGGGACTGTGACCTTACCCCAAGGTGCCCGCAACTATGATTTAGGTTTTCCATGGGAAAGAAGGTGCTGAAAAAGGAGAAGACATGGAGCATCAAACTGAATAAAGAAACCTTTTATAATCAAAAGATCTGGGTTTCAGAGTCAATTGGGTTCACATGTGTCATATATGCTAGTTGCTTTTGCAGCTCTCAGGTATTATGACTCGAAATGATATTTAAGGAATTTCAGGGTCCACATCTACAATTTCATTGAAATTTGATGTTCAAATGCCCTAAAAGTTGCTAGATTGGGTTTCAAAACTAGGTAGATTTGGAGCTTAGTTTCGATGTTAACTGGAGAGTGATATTTAAAGGCTGGTAGGATATCTGCATCGTATGAAAAAAATGAAAATGCTAATATAGGTACATTATGCAACGATGCATACAGAAAACTTTCTTTCAACAATTAATGCATGTTGCGTATTTGTCTATCTAAAATTTTCAGGCTAAAAGGCATGCAGAGTTGTGGTTGAAATATAGGTTCATTTGTTGCTGTGACCGATGTACTGATCTGTCAAGTAACTATGTGGATTGCCTCTTGCAAGTAAGATCTCTTTAAACTAGATAAGAATATTTTGTTCATTTTGCTGCCTGTGCTTACACATATGATGCATCTATCTTGTTATACCTATCTGAGATGCAAATTTTCTGTTGTTTCCGTCAGCTGCTCTGGTTTTACTTAAGATGTTTTTATTTTAACTCAAATTGTGTATGATATTCTGTTGTGGTCTCTTGCTTTTCCCGTTTTTTGTTATAACGTGTATATTTCATACTTAAAGGGAAGAGGAACTTGACGAAGAAAAAATAAAAATAAGCTGTTAATTTAAGAGAACACTGTATAAATGTCCTATTATTGATTTGTTACAGTAATGGAGAGAAAGGGAAAAGATCGATGAAAAATAAAACTACACTAAAGGGGACAAGAACTTAGGAGTCAACATTACTACGGGATTCTAAAGGTGTGGCCCCATGGTGTTGTATATTTACTTCCAAGAATCTCTGAACTAAACACATCTCTTTTTCTTTTTTTTTCTTTTTTTTCTTTTCTTCTTTTGGATGGATAAGCAACAAGGGACAGAAACTTCCCATTATATCACTTATACGAACAGAAAATTCCCTTCTGACTAATCTTTCAACCAAGGTGAAAGTGAAACCTGGGTCCTTTATCCCAATCAACAAGGAAACTGTCCTGATGGTTTCCAACTCCAGGAAAACAGACATGTATGTAAGACAGCTTTCACATGCTTTCGTTTGTATGATGTTGTTACGATTATTGCTTCACTATGCTTGGCCGTAAACTATCATTGGATATGTTCTAGTTCGTGATTTATTGCATTATCATTCATAATGCTAGATAAATTGATCCGGCATTTCACTCTCAAATCTGATATATCTGTTGCAGTCATATGATTTCAAGGGAAGCATTGTACATGGGTTTCCAAGCATTTGTTGACTATGTTTTTGCCAATGTCTTTGACAATGATAGGTCAAACTTTGTTTAGCATTGGGTCCCTACAACTTAAAGAACTTGAATGGTGACTGAATTTGTGAGAAACATGTTTTATTGACTCATTGAGTCAACTTAATTAGGACTTTGCTTAACACTGTGTCATACTTAGTTTTTTACAAATGGAATTGGTCCTCAGCCAAAAATGGGATAGGGCGATATGAGAAAACTTCTGCTTAATTTGTGGAAGACACAACACAGTAGACATTTAGTATCAGCAACTATAACCGAAGATCCTAAACCTAGGAATTATGTGAACTCCAAAAGAGCTTACAAGGAAAAAGAACATCTGGGAAAACTTGCTGGATTTCACCATCTGCATTGGCTGTTCCCATTGTTGCTCAAGGTTCCAACATTGCAAGGAGAGGATTATTGAAGAGCATAGGAGTCTTACCCACCGTTATTTTTTCTTCTTTGTAGGAGCCTAATGCCCACTATGGTTCTACTGAGACAATCGGTGCAGATGATTTCTATGGGAAGCTGGCTGATTTCATGTATCAAACCATAGCTATATACTTGTCAAATGGGAAAGCTGAAGCTTGCTGCGAAAAACTCGAAAACATGCTTGCCAAATGTCAACGGCCAGGGCCTAGAGAGGCATCGCCGAGTGTGTTCAAGCTAAATCCCATCCACCGTCTCTCTCTAGATGCTTACATTACATTGGGGTCTGCCTATAGGGTTTGCGCCATTAACCAGTTCCCTCTCTCCTCAGAGAAGAACTTTCAGTTTAACAAAGCAGATGCAGCATACTCCTTATTACTTGCTGGTGCAGTCAATTACTTGTTTTATTTTGAGTCATCTTTGATTGCTAGTGCCGCCTCTTTTTGGGTGGGGGCTGGAGAGTCTTTATTGAGGCTTCTGAGAAATTCTGGGTGGGCAAGCTTGAACAAGACACACTGTCCCTCTCTCTCTATTGTTAGAGAGAAGTTAAACCTTGCATCCCTAAGCTGCAATTGCTTGCACTTGATGGGTTTTGAATGCCATGATTCCCAAAATTACATAGAGAGAAAAAGTTCGGTGCCTTTGGGCCAGCTCTCTGAGATATTGAATGGCTTTCTTCATTGTGCGTTGCTGCTTTCAAGGAGAGCCTGGTCATTTTTGAGCTTCGGCTGCTCTTACTTGGAAGCCATTAAGGATCCCATAGACTTCAGCTGGCTTGCTTCATCTGATGCCCTCCGTCATGGTGAGATTGGGTGTTGGAACTATACTATGACTGATTTGGGTCTTTGCTCAGAGAGGCAAAAGGGCTTAGGGGGCTGTGAATGTGAACCAGGGAGCTGTTTGGAGGAGGAGAAGCTCTCTCTCTACTTGTTGGCAGCTCATTGCTTGATTTATGGAAAATACCTTATGAGTATCTGCAATGGTTTCTGTGAAACACAGGTTAATTACATTTCTAACCAGCTTGATTTTACAGGCTAATTACATCTCTCTCTTGGCCTATCAAACAAATAAACATGTAAAGGCTAAAATCTCTGGACCACTTTTCTGATACATCAAAGAGCCGTCATCATTGTGAAACATAATCATGAGCCCTTCCCCTAAAATGAGTACCTTGATGTTACAATGTTCGATGGCAAAATTTTGCAATATTAAAGCTAATGTTGAAGAAAGCTGGCCTACTTGTAACTGTCCTTGAACCATGCATATGAATGGGGTTTAGAAAAACCGGTTTACCCAGTGCTCAGAAAAACCGGGTAAGTTTCACTGGGGAGGGTCGATCCAGTGTATAACAGTATTGGTCCACATTAAATTAGCGTCATATTTTTTATTTTATGAATATAAGTATTTATGTATTGCCATAAAACATATCCATTGTGGATATATTGCCAGATATTTTTGTAAAAAATAATTAATAGAACCAAATTGACTTGCATATAGAATGACGTTTTTCATTTCAATTTTCCAAACCTGATATATTGACCTAACATGCATGCACCCTATTTTGGCTAGTTAAATTTCAAGATGCAAAACATAAAATTAGATTTCAGAAAACCCCTTTTTTAATACCGTATTATTAAACTAACATTATTTAGTTTTACACCCACCTATCAAACAAAAAAAGCTGACCTTTTTTTATTAAAATGCCTTCATTTTAACCTATGTTTTTCCACTCTCTGTGAGCCGATTAGGCACAAAATGTGCCAGACCAGTACAACTTGAATATAGAAGCTGGTCAAGCACATTTTGTGTCGAACAGACAATTTCGATATAAGCCAACTTAGTGCCTTTGTGTGGAACAAAAAAATCATAGAACAAATTATACTCACCGATCTAAGAACATGATCTACAGTCCTTGTTGATGGAGCGTTTTTTCTTAAATAAAACTACTGCAACAATGTAGTGGGAATCACAAGTCTCACGAAGGCGGAGTGATACTTGACCCTAGCTGAACCTATAGTTGGGCGGAGCTGCAACAATGGAGGGTGGATTTGTGCCCGTTCTTAACGGGCATGGTGAAGAAATGGGGTAGAGAGAGAGAAGATCACATCGTCTTCAACGGTCGGCGGCGTTTTTGAGATTAAAACAGGTTTTCCCAAAAACTCGATTTTGCTCATTCCTCCTACTTATTATTGGAATGGCGACATCCTCGTTTTATGCGCTTTTGAGGTTTACCAAAACCTAGTTTTGATGACAAAATGTAGACGAAAACAACTTGATTTTGTCAAAACCTGGATATTCAAAACTTGGTTTTGTGTATGCTCGTTCCCAAATGGGGGCAATAAGATAAGTTTTGAAGGACAAATAATGGCGTGTGAGAGGTTCCATTGGTTATTTGCACGGTGAACCCCATTCAATGGAGGAGAGAGAGAACAAAGGGGCAATAAGGTCAAAAATAGAAGGGTGCGGTTTGTATAGAGTCGAGGCTCTAAAAAATCAAAGTAAAGCGCACCTTCAAATAGTATCGAGAAAAATGGTTTCAATATTGGAAATCTTTTTGATAGCCCTAAAATATATTTTTATCTTTAATTATAAAATTTAATGTTTAAAAAACAGTGTAGATCGAGCAGATCTATGAAAACCTTGAAAATGGACTGTCAAAACATGTAATGCACTATTTTCAAAACTTGAAATCTATTTTGCATCTTGATGTCGAGATGATCAATTTGAAGATATTTGGGCACCAATTGAACCTCTTATTGTGGAAATTTTTGGAAATTGTCGAGATGATCAATTTGAAGATATTTGGGCACCAATAGAATCTCTTTTTGTGGAAATTTTTGAGATAAGCTCTAATTTGATTGTTTAGAGCTTCGGCTTTATATAAACTTTTTTTAAAATAGAAAGGATGACAAGTTCCCAGTATAAGAGGCTTTGGGGTTTTTCTTGGAGTGTCCAAAACTAATAAATAATATATAAAATGCTTATAACATTATATATTACAAATAGGTAGGCTCTAATTTAATTGTTTAGAACATTATATAAAATGCTTATAACATTATATATTACAAATAGGTAGAGCCTAGGCTCTGTATAAACTTTTTCCTATTAATAAATAATTCCGCACCTTATTAATAAATAGAGTTAGTAAGTTGATGAATAATAATATGTTGGCAAACCAAAACTTTCAGTAATAAATCTGTTTTAGTCCAAAAATTTGGGACAAAAAATCGGGGCAAAAATACGGATTGCCAATATATTTTGGACTTGGCTCAATGAAATTGAGTAAAAAAATAGGATATGTAAATATGACAACTTCAAATTATAATTTACATTTATTGTAAGGATACAATAAAAACATTGAAATATAATTTTATGTCGCTGATTGGTATCATTTGTATCCCACTTGACAATGTTTTTTTTTTTGTTTAAATTTATTATTCAACAAAAAGGCTTCCTCCATTGCACGATATGAAACATACAATGATTTTATTGGGAGTGAACAGTGAAACAACAACAACAACACTAAACGCAATAATTACATTAACCATTAAAATATTTGTACCCCAAAGTATAAGATTACCTGTAAAAAAAAAAAATCAAAGACCCCAATATAGGATTGCAGTTAGCAAAACTATAAAAACTAAATGCAAATTATTTTGTTATATATACCAACAAAATAACAAAAAAATTTAGAAAGGGTGAAATTAATCAAGCATTGTATACGGAGAGAAAGTAATGGAAGAGTCGCTTATATTGAGCAATATGTGTAAGCAAAATCAAATATTCGAACGCCTTTAATTGCCAGCTTATACAGCTAAAAATAACTAACAGCCAACGAGCAACAATACAACCGCGTTCTAGAGAGAGAATGACTTGCAGCAACAAAAAGCAGTACAACGAGATGACCCAAGATCTTCAACACCAAAAAAGAAACGCATGCAGAAGTTTCTATTTCTCTCTACACATTAAACAAATTTTTTCCATTCACCAAATAGAACCCAATACAATAGACCTACGTCCCTCTCGTAATACCTTCTAAAACGATTTCTAAACCTTTTTCTTTCTAAAGATTTCCTTTTTGAAAAATGACGAATAGATAACTTTCTACCCACCTTAACTTTAAAAGATAGACCTTGTTATTCCTCTTATCCTTCCTAAAAGATAAGCCTCCCTAACAATAACGAAACTCTTATCACTACCTCTTCTTCCATACCCAATTTGCTCGCTCAAAATGATCTAGCCTGATCATTTGGAACCTCTAAAAATAAAAATAAATAAATATATATATATATAGAAAAAGGTTTCTGTGAGCCAATGGGTTCACAAGAAAAAATGAGTCTCATGGTCCAGATTGAATCTGGGCCGATCTAACAATCACAGATGCCCGATAGTGTTTGAATTTTAATTTTATTTTTTACAAATCCAAATAACTTGAAATTTTATATTTATGTTGATAAAAAATAGGTGAATATTTAAAAAATATTAAAAAAATTATTTATATAAAAAATATTTATATTAAAAAATAACCAAAATACCCCCATAAATTTTTGGGGGTATTTTGATCATTTTTAATTTCACAGATTATTTTTTTTATATTTTTATTAGGTGCACCTTGATGAAGTTTCTATTTCCCTCTACAATTTAAACAAAATTTTTCCATTCACCAAATAAAACCCAATACAATACATACATCCTTCTAATAATAACTTCTAAAACTATTTCTAACCATTCACCAAATAAAACCCAATACAATAGACATACATCCATCTAATAATAACTTCTAAAACTATTTCTAAACCTTTTTTTTTCTAAAGATTTCATTTGTGAGAGAAAAAACGTACTCTTTTTTTCTTTGAGCCTTAACCTTAAAAGATAGACCTTGTTATTCCTCTTATCCTTCCTAAAAGATAAGGCTCCCTAACAATAATTAGAACTTTTATGATTTTTAAGGGCTAGTTTGGATGCATTCAAAATTGAAATATTTTTGGATTACATTCCAAAATCTTGTGAAACTGATTTTGACTATTTGAATAACTACACGATTTTGCCAAATTTTTAAATTGGTAGAAAAAAAATCAAAGGACGGGAAGATTCCGGCCACTAATTAGCCAGAAAAAGTGAAAGAAGCTGGAATCCGGCGATCAATCGCTATGAGGCAGTTTGCTGAATCTTGTGACAGACAAACAGAAAGGGGTTTCTCTATATTTGATACAATGAGAGGGGATACTCTTTCCACCATTTTCATCGATTCTATCTATTGCTTTATGATTCAATTCATTTTTTCTTTAATATGTAGCTCTAGGTGTTTTTTCGATGCTTATGTTTCTCCGTCTTGTTTTTTTTTGTGCATCTGTGTGGCTTTTGTGATACTCTGGTTCACCTTGATTCTTCCATTAGCGTATGTTTAAGGGTTTTCTCTCTGTAACACACATTTCCAGGGTTTACTCTGTATACAAACTGCCCTGGTTTATCATGGTGGGTTTTGAACGGTTAATTCGGAAATGGGGCACACAGAGAGAAAACGGTTCTTCGGATGAATGATCCCGATTTTAGTTCTTTAGCTAGTGCACGGCTGAGATTCCGTGAGGGACTTTGGTTCTTGAAAGTGGACTCGGCTCCATGTTGCAGGTTCTCTCTCTCATGATCTGTGAATTCGGCGATTTTGTGCCTGAAAATGGCGAGATTTGGCCGAAAGTTATGATAACGATTGGGTCCTTTTCTGGTCCGGCAAAGTGGCGAAGATGGGGCATGGTTGATCGGGAAATGTCTAAATATCAGGAACCAAGATGGGGTCGAGGGTTTTTTTTGACAAATCAATGAAATTAGACATTTATCAACATAATAAATTAAGACAATGATGTTTTTCAATTGAAGTTGAAAAACTTGTATTTTTTTTTGCTGTAATTTTTTTTTTTTTGACATCCAAACTGGCCCTAAACAATGGAAAAAATTCATTTACAAACTTGTGCTGATTGCATCCTTAAACAAAATCGACCAAAAAAAAATAAAGATTGGCTAGAAAGAAAAAAAATAAGAAAATAAAATTGCCATAATTTCTTGGGATTACATTTTCTCACTAATTCTTCATCTTCCATACCCCATTTGCTCGCTCAAAATGATCTAGCCTGAACATTTGGAACCTCTAAAAATCGTTATTCTTCATGGAACACTACCTATTATTTTTGGGATATATTGTTGTCTTGGGAGAACATTTTTTCCCCAAATACGTTGGTTGTCTCTTTATTTTTTAATACAAGTTTTAAAGAAACATGAGGGAAATTAATATGGAACTTTTTTTTGAATCAAGATTTTTGAAGATTTATCCAAGTTTTCATGTGCTTATCACAAAATTAATATTCAAAGATATCAAATTAATTAAGAGAATGGAAGCATCAAGAAAGTTACATGGACAATTTCTTTAAATTCTTTCGAAAGAGGCAAAAACGCATTCATCTCGGTGTATTGAAAAAGATGAAATTACGTGATCCTAATAAAAAGAAATTATTATCTATTAAAATTACAGTTTTTCAAATACCAAATTACAAAAAATACCAAGATTTTTTTATTTTCTTATAAAAATTTTTGAATGTTAAAATCTATTTTCTCTCAACGATTTTTTTCCTCAATAAGAAGGGGATTTACAAGTAGAGGAGGTGCAAGATTAATGAAAACTCTGCAAATATCTCCCTCAACAAGATAGGGATTTACAAGTAGAAGTCATGTGTTTAACTTTGCAGGGAGAGAAAAGGCAAACATCGTAGAAAATGGTGAACAAAATTGGGTTTTATGAAAAAAGACTGGTTGTATTGAGGTTTCCATAGATGGAAGAGTAAGCATTTTAGCTACTCTTTGTTTAAGCCACAATGCTCACTACAACTGTAACAATGGAAACTTAAACCCCCATAAACTCTTCTAACTATGGTCCGTTGGAGTTGAAGAGAGCTATGAAATTCTAAAAAACTGAAAACCTAGAAATTCTCCCAATGGGGCATGTCATTAGTACTTTAATAAGAGATTTGAAACCCTAAAATCTTTCTGTCAAAGATCCACCATACAAAGAGAGCATTGAGGCGACAACTTTGTAGTAAAGAAATTCAATAATGTAGACCACGGCAAAAATGCCAGAACGAGAAAGAGCAAACTGCCGGCCATAGATGGCTTTATCGAAGCTCAAAACAATTTTCTTACAATGCTTTGATGGTAAAATTGTGAAGCCCTCAAGCTTCAATTCTTCTCAAGACTTTGCTTTTAGAAACCCCCTAACACATCGAGACACAAGATACCTGGAAACAGTAGCTTGTTTCTCCCATTCATGTAGCAAGTCAGAATGCAATATTTTTTACGCCATTATAGAGAGAGAAAGAGGAACTCTCAAGACATTGGTTCTAGAGAGAGAAAGACGAGCTATTCAAACACTGGTTTTAGATAGAGAAATAGGACCTCTCAAGACACTGGTTCGAGAGAGCAGAGAGAAAGATGAGCTCTCTCACTAGCAGTAGTTCAGAGAGAGAGAGAGAGTAGATTTCAAGTTGAAGTAGAGGGAGAGAGTAGATTTGGAGTTTTTGAGGTTTCACGGCGTGAATTATTGGGTCACAAGGTAGGATTTGTACAGGGTTAGTGAGCCGCACTTTCATAAATAAAAATTTTGACTTGAATTTTTTTTACGGTAACTTTTGGGATTTGTACAGGGTTAGTGAGCCGCACTTTCATAAATAAAAATTCTGACTTGAATTTTTTTTTCGGTAACTTTTGCCTTCATATTAATGGTTTTTTTATTTCAATTTAAAAATCTAATAAAATCTTCTTGTTGTCCAAACAGTTCAAATTTGTTTTACAAGATTTTTGGATTGCAATCCAAAAATATTACAATTTTAAGTGTAGCACTAAAAGATTTAAAAAATCAGCGTTTTTTTTGCAGAAGTCATATACCTACGAACCCCATCGATACAAATTTATGAACAACGATGAACAGTATGTGAGTATATATATGGAAAATTGTTTCATGAGTCCATCCATATGGACGTTATCTAAAAGTATATTGTCCATGAATATAACAAGGATAGTGTATAAAAGAATATTAAAATATTATATTTTTAATTTTAAAAGTTTATTTTTCTTTGTATATTTATGATCATATTGGCCAAGATGATAAATCTAAAAAAAACATTAGAAAAAAAAATCATCCAAATTGAATTTTAATGGGGAGCTGCATATGTACATATGAGTTGGCCAACTCATAGTAACCCCATCAGATATATATTTAGGAAAATTGTTTCATGCGGGTTGGACCGCATTTCTACATATGCGGTCTTGAAAGTGTGAAGCACCCATCGTAAAGAAGGATGCAAGTAGGTGTTCCATCTAAAAATAGTGGAAGGTCCAAATGTTTTCTTACTAGAATTATTATTTTAAATTTTTAAAATTTAGTTATTTTTTTCGTATTCACGATCTCCATGTTAGAGATTACATGTCCTTAAAAATTAATTCTTAAAAGAAAAAAAGTTTATATAGGGTTGCAATCATAAAATGTAGAATTTCATATGCACCTCAAAAATCCATCAAAAAAGGTTGTTTTAACGTTGAAAAATCCTTTAAATGATCTTGACATCGAGATGTAAGAATATGAAAAAAAAAAAAGATTTTGAATCCCAAAAATAGCGCGTCTTGCAACACATTATCTAAACCGTCTATTTTCAAGATTTTCATATGTTTATAGATTTACTTGATTTTAGTATTTTTTTTAAGTTTAAAATTTTATAATTAGTTATGAAAATAGATTTTCAGATAATCCAAAAAAAATTTAATACCAAAATTACATATTATGATAAAAATTAGAGTGAAAGGTTGCAACCTTATAGAAACCACACCTTAATTAAAATCCATCTCAAAAATAGATTTATTAAGAGGCTTGCATTTCTATGTATGTCGGCTTGACCACATAGAAACGGGGTACATATATTTATCGGGCAATGATTTCATGCAACAGTTGTATAGTAATATGATGCAACAACCTTAAAAAATTATCTTATGGCCATTTGTTTGATCCAAATTTTGAAATATACACTTTTTTCATTCTAATGAACAATAACAAAAAATGAAAATTTGAAAACATAACCTAGAAAATATTTTTTTAGCCCAATTAACATAGGCCGTTCATTTTGGTGAGATGCTTAGATTTAGGCCTTAGAAGGATTTTTTTATTTCTAATTTTTTTGGATGGTTTTATTATCATTAGATGAACGATGTTAAAAAAGAAAAACAATGATTTTGAGTTTATAAAGGCTAAGATCTTGAAATTCACAAAATGAATGGCTTAGATTCGTTTTTGGAGGCGACTCATTTTGATCATATCTAAGGTTCAAATTGAACTTTTTTTTTAAAGGGGGTTTGATTATTGAGATAAAAAAATTGTGTGATCAAAATTTAGGGTCATACAAATGCAACAAATATGATTTTCTAAAAATGTCGTTGCATTATACTATGACACAACCGTTGCATTAGATCATTGCTCATATTTGTTATCGAGAACGATAAACTTTTGGCAAAAAAAACAAAAATGTTTTCCCCATAAGTGTCTATCTCCAAGTCATAGATGTTTTGCCAGACGCGTAGCCGTTTGAGATTTGAATGAATCTACAATTCGACAACTACAAGAACAAGGAATAACCTCGTACCCCACGGCGCCTCACGCCATGCCCCAATTAACAAACTCTCCACCACGTTAACTAACAAAATTGGCTCAACATTTTCCTCCAACTCCTCATCCATCCGGTTAAAATATCAAGGTGAATCCGTTTATCAAGCCCGACAAGATAAAGAGAAAATTATTAAAAACCTTAGACTCAAATTTCTATTCCAATTATTTTTTTATCACAATATTTACCCAACTAATTTTTTTAGCATAATTTTTACTTTAAAACTAATTTTTATAGCAAAATCCCAAGTAAAAAAAATTTATAATTATAAGGATGAAAATCCCCTTTTCTCTACACGAAGGCATCATGTTATCGGACGGATAAGTGTATCCATAATATAACCGACTGCGTTGGAAAAATGCCGTTGAAAAAGTGCCCGACTGTGCAGAAGACTTGCTAGACCAAAAAAAAAAATTGTGCACACCGCTTCGAAAAAGTGCCAAACCGGTGAGTGCATATAGAAACACATGGACGTAATATGTCGGACCGCAAAGAATATGTATTCTACCTTATGGAGAAAGTCTCGAACGTGACTTACGTCTCCGTGAGTTCATCCAAAAAATGCATTTAAGAGAGTGAACTATACTAACATAAAGATATTTTGATCGATTTTTTTTTTTATTAAATAAATTTTATTAAAAAAAATATTTTGATCAACTTATTTTTTTTACTAAACAAACCCTATAAAAAAGCAACGGTCACAATAGTTGTGGGTATCTGCAAAGTCCCATTTGGAAGGTATGTGTGATTTTCCCTAAAATAAATAACCCGCCCGCAACACGATCAAATCTCTTATCCTCTCTCTCTCTCTCTCTCTCTTTGCGGTTGGTGAAATGGCGGAAGCGTGGTTGACCTTTCTCTGTGTCTCTCTCTCTGTTGCCGTAAGCTTCATCTTCTTCTTTCTCAGACCAAAAGCGAAGAAAACCCTACCTCCAGGCCCTCCATCACTTCCCATCATCGGCAACCACCTCCTCCTCCGTGGATCAGGCATCGACATCGAGCTCGCCCTCCGTAAGCTTCCGAAGAAATACGGACCTGTGTTTACCCTCCGCCTCGGCGGCGGCCTGTCCATCTTCGTGGCGACACGCGCAGTTGCCCACCAGGCCCTGGTCCAGCAGGGGGCCAAGTTCGCGGACCGGCCCCCTGCCCCCCCTGTCTCTGCCGTCTTCACCAGCCAGCAGCACAACATCAGCGCCGCCCCTTATGGCCCTCTCTGGCGCGTGCTCCGCCGCAACCTCATGTCTGAGACCCTCATCCCCGCTCGTGTCAAGGCCTTTGCCCCGGCTCGCCAGTGGGCCGTCCAAACCCTCATAGAAGCACTCCATGAGAGGGCTCGCGAGGGCCCTGTGTGTGTGATTGAGGCAATGCGTCTTGCTGTGTTCTCGCTGTTGTTGTCCATGTGCTTTGGCGAGAGGTTTGGCGACGAGGTGGTGAAGAAGGCGGAGGCTGCACAGCGGAGGCTGCTACTCAGCTTCTCGAAGTTCACTGTTTTCGCCCTTTTCCCCAGGATAGGGAAATTCATCTTCAGGAAACTATGGCAGGAGGTGCACGATATTAAACACCAGCAAGAGGAAGTACTATTGCCTCTAATTCGTGGGGCCGCAGAGAGGCAGACGGAGTTCTTCTCGTATGCAGACTCGTTAGCAGTACTGGAGCTTCCAGACGGCCGGAAGCTGAGCGAGGGGGAGATGTTAAGCCTGTGCTCAGAGTTCCTCAACGGCGGAACAGACACCACAAGCACCACCTTGCAATGGGTGATGGCCAACTTAGTTAAACACCCGGACGTGCAGGCCAAGGTTTACGAGGAAATCGAGAAGGAAGGTGGGGTTGATGAGGAGAAGCTGCAGAGGATGCCATACCTGAAGGCGGTGGTTACGGAGACGCTCCGGCTGCACCCACCCGGGCACTTTGTGCTGCAGCATACGGTCACAGAGGATTCGACATTGGAGGGTTTCGTGATACCCAAGGGGGCGGGCGTGAATTTTATGGTGAAGGAGATGGGGGTGGATCCAGAGGCATGGGAGGAGCCATTGGAGTTCAGGCCTGAGAGGTTTCTGGGAGGTTTGGAGGTGGATTTGACAGGAAGCAGGGAGATAAAAATGATGCCATTTGGGGTTGGGAGGAGGATTTGTCCAGGAATGGCGTTAGCCATGATGCACCTCCAATATTTTGTGGGGCATCTGGTCAAGGAGTTTGAATGGAAGAGTGTTGATGGAGAGGAGGTGGATTTGTCTGAGAAGGCAGAGTTCACAGTAGTCATGAGAAACCCACTCAAACCACTTCTCATCCCAAGACCAACTTCAACTCACACCAAACAAAACTAACCGACCTAAAACCACATCTGCATCTATCTTGTTATGCTTTTCTCAGATGCAAATTTATTTTCTCTTGTTTTGTTTCGCTTCAACTGTTTTTATTTTAACTCAAATTATGTGCTGTGGTCTCTTGCTTTTTCCCCTTTTTTTTCTTATAAAGCGTATATATTTCATACGAACTTGACACAGAAAAAATAAAAATAACCTGTTAATTTAAATGAACACTGTATAAATGTCCTATTATTGATTTGTTACAGACTTACAGTAATGGAGAACAAGGGAAGAGATTGATGAAAAATAAAACTACACTAAACTGGACAAGAACTTAGGAGTCCACATTACTACGGGATTCTAAAGGTGTGTTGTCGTATACTTATTTCCAAGAATCTCTGAACTAAACGCAACTCTTTTTCTTTTCTTTTTTTTTTGGATGGATAAGCAACACGGGATGGAAACTTCCCATTATATCACTTATACAGACAGAGAATTCCCTTCTCACTTGTCTTTCAACCAAGTTGAAAGTGAAACATGGGTCCTTTATCCCAATCAACAAGGAAAGTGTCTTGTTGGTTTCCAACTCCAAGGAAAGCAGCTTTCACATTCTTGTGCTTGGTTGTAAATTATAATTTTAAAATCATATTATCCTAAAATAAACATAATTAAATTCATTTGGTAGAATAAATATCCATATGGTCTAGGAATAAATAATCTGGGGCACTCCATTATATCAAATGTTTCATTACACGCACTAATAAGGCCTTTAATGGCCACACTCACCCAACATGAAGCTCTCTACAATATGGTTCTTAATCATGAGAAGCAGTTAGAACAAATGAAAATAATAAGGCCTTTAATGGCCACACTCACCCAACATGAAGCTCTCTACAACATGGTTCTTAATCATGAGAAGCAGTTAGAACAAATGAAAATAATAAGGCCTTTAATGGCCACACTCACCCAACATGAAACTCTCTACAACATGGTTCTTAATCATGAGAAGCAGTTAGAACAAATGAAAATAATAAGGCCTTTAATGGCCACACTCACCCAACATGAAGCTCTCTACAACATGGTTCTTAATCATGAGAAGCAGTTAGAACAAATGAAAATAATAAGGCCTTTAATGGCCACACTCACCCAACATGAAGCTCTCTACAACATGGTTCTTAATCATGAGAAGCAGTTAGAACAAATGAAAATATTGGATATGCTATCTTTACTGCCTGTAGCCACAACCGCGGTCGTGAGAATCGAGCTTGTGGTCATGGTATGAGAAGGTAGAGCTTGATGTCATTGTGAAGAGTCTCAGGTTTCTCTACAGAGACTAGGTGTCCATTATTCATATGAATGTACAGACTTGTCTTTTATAGACAAATTACAAAAACTAAATCATAGATACCTAAACCATATCTAATATTATAATAAAATACGGATACTCTATCAACCCTTCCCATAAATACTGATGGCAATATATACTTTTTATGTTAACCCGATACACAATATACATTTTCCTTGTCACACTTCCCGTCAAATTCAAGATGCGAGAGAAAGCGGTTGGAGTTTGAACACCAATTGCAGAAACGAAAAAGCAGCGGCAAATCAATAAGCCTCAAGAAAAGATAGGTTCAGGAACTCTTGGAACATATCAAATAGATCAAAGAGTCGAAACGCGACTCGGCATAAAGACAGATCAGAGAGTCAAAATACGAGTCAGTAGAGAGACAAAACAGATAGTCGAAACACGACCCGACAGAAAGGATAGATTAGAATCAAAACATGACTCAGCAGAGAGGACAGATCAGAGAGTTGAAACACAACTCGACAGAAGTTGTACCGACTGGGTGAGCAACAGACTTGTCTTGAAAATTGGCGCCAATACAAGGAACGAGAAATGGACACAGCTAAGATGAACCTCACTCTGATACTATGTGAAAAGTCTCAGGTTTCTTTGATTATTCATAGGAATATACCGATTGTCTTTTATAAACAAATTACAAATGACAATAATAGAAACTAAATCATAGATTCCTAAACCAATCTTATAATAAAGTACATATACTTTATTAACCCTTCTTATAAATTCTGATCGCAATATATACTTTCTATATTAACCCGATACACAATATACATATTCCTTTCACATTCATGAGAAACCTTTCACATCCATGAGAAACCCACTCAAAGCCTTTCTCATCCCAAGGGCAAGTTCAATTGACATCAAAGAAACCTGACCTCAAAGATTATATTTTCACGACATTCAAATATTAAATTTTTACCATCTCTAGAAATTTTGAGAAGTATTGATTTTAGTGAGAGAAAGTATGTAAAGTGTCTCGAAATGTATATCAGGATGTTGTTTAGCTGGAAATCAGTGGACATTTTATAGGATATGAGTAGACGGAAACCCGAAACTGGAATCATGGTAATATGAGAAGAAAGAAACCCGAGTTCGAATCATGGACGACTTTTTACGAGTGATTTAAAAATTGGTGACCTGATTCGAAATCAGACGAATCAGATCGGGAATCGTCATGACCTTCCCGAATCCGGTAAAAAAACCAGGATTCGGCGGATTCAGAATAGTAGACTTGCCAATTTTTTTGTGGAATCGCAGATTCCTGTGATTCTTCACTGAGTCCGATCGATTCTTTATTGATTATGACCGATTAGATTCTTCACCGAGTCAAGCGATGAAAAAAAGATGAACATTTTTTTCTTGAATTATTTTTAAAAAATTTGGGATAAAATTTATTGATTCTCCCGATTCTTTCGATCCGATCCACCGATTCCTCCAATCTGACACGGGTATAGGTGTGACCTATTCGAGTCACGGATTCATTTTTTTTAAATACTACTTCTTACAATTAGCATTGCAGAAAAAAAAGGTACAAATATAAAGGCAATGGTCAAGCAGTTTGAGGTTGGAATCTTCGGACCGTTGTGTTTTTTAACAACAAAATATTGGTCTGATGTTTGAATCCTCATACCGATCTTTTCATTTAGTTAAAAAAAAGTTAAGGTTTGAGTATTGGGATCTTGGACTTGTCTCATTTTGTTATGAAAAAAAAACTGCGGTCCGAAAATTGGAACCTCATAACACTTGTTATTATTTGAAAAAAAGTGTGTCCGAGAATTTGAACCTCGGACCGCTCTCTCAACACATTTAAACAACAGAACCCTATTTTGTTTTCATTTTCTCTTTCTTTCTCAACCCCCACTCTCTCTCTCTCTCTCTCTCAAAGCCCTATTTTGATACAATATATATTTATTTCTCGACCACTTTCTCGCTCCAAAACGAAACTGAAATCAGGCAAAACGTTATCAAATACAAAATCAAGTTGTAAAGTCCACCAAATAAAGAAATGAGTTATGTACAATTGCAACCAAAGCTTAAAGCTCTCCATCTAATTTCATACAAAATCTAAGTCGTGGTCATTTCTGATAATCTTAGTGAACTTCAATACCGTCGGAGAATGCCATCTTCAGACCGCTTTAAGTTAATCTGTAAACTTGGTGTCGGTCCAAGAATGCCGACTTAAAATAAAACCGCATATTGACAGACCTTTAGGATAATTATCGGCTAAAAACGGAGCATCCCATATTTTCCGTACTTTTTTAAGCTCCCTACATATTTTTTTCTAATAAAAATAAGGCGCACCTCCAAACTTTTTCATAAGCAAGCTATTTTGAGGCCCAATATTTTTATGATGGTGTGAGAATCTATATTTATCTTTAATTATAAAATTTAAACCCAAAAAGTAATTCAAATCAAGCAGATTCATAAACACATGAAAATTTTGAAATGAACAGTACATATAATGTGTTGCAAAATATTCTACGTTTCAGTCTTGAAATTTTTGTTTTTCTCCACATTCATACATCTCAATATCGAGATGATCAATCAGATGTTTTTCCAACATCAGAACAGCCATTTTCAAGAGATTTTTAAGATGCATTTTAATTCTATACTTTAAGGTGTCAACCTTATACAAACGTTTTTCATTCTATAGACCGGCTTTGGTCTTTGAGGCAAAATGTTGGGAACTCAAACAACAAATACTCATAGAATTAGTGTAGCAAATAATGAGAATGTTGAGATGGATGAGAGGTAAGACAAGAAGAAATAGAATTCAAAAAGGAATATATTAGGGGAAATTTATGTGTGGTACCAATAAGCAATAAGATGAAAGAGAGTAGACTTAGGTGCTGACCATATTTGGCATAGACCCAGTATAATACTTGTTAGGAGATGTGAGTTGGTTCAAGTAGAAGGCTCAAAAAAGGCGAGGGATGGAACCAAATAGACAAGGTCGGACGTAATGAGAAAATATAAAAGGATTTATGGCCTCACTTAACATATGGCTTTTAATAAAACAAAATGGTAGATCAAGATTTATATAACCAACCTCAATAAGTACTAAAAAAGCTTTGACGTGATGATATTTTTGTTGCGAAATTGATAGCTTTATATAGTGCATAGTTATGCCATTTGCAAATACTTTGCCGTCATTTTCATCGGTAGGAATAAATTAATCCACCACAATTCTATGGGACAGCTATACGGTAGGAATCAATTAATCCACCACAATTCTATGGGATAGCTATAAATACATGAGATGTTATACTTCAATATTGTTTCTAAATAATAACGTGGCGCTATTTCATTCCTTCAGTCTCTTATTTCTCATTTCATGTTCAATGTCTAGTTGCGATCTCTACCGCTTATGATATTCAAATTTCAAATCAATATCCATTTTCAGTACTTTCTAATTGAGTCATTTTTAAGAATTTACTCTGGACTTAGACCTGGTTAGAAAAAATCGAATCAGAGCACTTAACTGGACATGAGCCCGGAAGAGGTTCAACTGGCCTAACCAATTAACCGGCCAGTTCAACCATTCTAACTGAGCAAATCGGCGGTAAAAAAGGTGTAAAAAAATATAAAAACATCTAATAAAATATAAAAAGTATATTTAAAGAATGATTCAACAAAGCACATCCAATTGAAGTTGAAAATTGATGAAAAAAAATGGATTTTAAAGAATAGATTCATGCCCAGGGGTGTTTCTGAAATTTTTTTAAAAATGGAAAAATGTAAAAATAAATTTTAATGGCCAAAACAATTTCTAATATTTTCCATAATGATGAAAAACATTTTAAAAAAACATTACAAACAAAATCCTTATTTTTTAGATTTTATATAATTATTTTTAAGTTTTTTAAAAAAATACTCGAACGATCACTAAAACCAGTCAAAATTGGAATTGACCAGTGTCCGGTTCCGATTTAACCGGGCGGTGATCGATTGGACCGCCCAATTTTTCCTTCAATGATTTAGATCCTCGAATAATGACGTTATTCGCTTTTTAAGTGACTATTAAAATAGCATAAAGAAATTATTGTAAATTATGATTTCAAATTTCTCCCATAACTCGCTTAATTTCTTCGCGACAAAGGCACGGACGGGATGGCACAAAATTCCCTAATCTCTTGATGAGTTTCATTCCCTTTTAAAAAACCCGGCCTAGGTGCATGGTTAGGACTCCAAAACTCAACTCGGAATTGATCCTAGATCTAGATCTAGCGTGCCCAAAACCCTAGAACATTCCTATATTTTGATCCTCTAAGTTGTCCTTAACTTTCCAAGCCTCAACATTTAATGTTTCATGTTCAATCCTAATTTCTTTTCTTGTAGAAGAAGAGTAATACATGATTCTATCAATCCGATCCATGCCCCAACTCCAGGTACTAGGATTGTGGGCCTCGATTGGTATGTCTCATTTTATATTTTCTTTGTTTTACTGATTTACATCTCTTTTAAGCTTTCGATTTGCTTTAGTTTTTCTTAGATTTTATTTTATCCTTTTTTAAAAGAAAAATACAAGAAAATATTTTTATTTTGGTTTCAAGGTGAGATATAGACAACACGGCAAGCAACTCACATAGTGATTATCATCTTGATCTCATTCAAATTGTCTCTTTTTCTTGTTCTTTTTTTTTTTCTTGGGGTAATCAATTGGGGGGCAAGGGCCCCTAACCTCGGTAGAAATTGAGGCTGGAATGTAGCATCGCAAATCGTCAATGGCTAACAAATTTAGACCAGGTCCTTTTTCTTGAACCTGTCCCTTACGCAAGCCTAGGACTTAGCAGGGCAAATTGTCCCTTATACTTCGGCTTACTGGTAGACATATCAGTTTGGGTAAAGAAGGTCAAAGGTTCAAATCCTTGAAATTTGTGCAAAAAACCCAATTGAGCTAAATTAGCCTCTTATTTTCTATCTTATCTAAATATTGGAAATTTCAAGACCAATATTTTTTCAGTTTATTCATCAAATTTGAAAAAAAAAATAAAAATAAAAAATAAAAAATAAAAAAAATCTCACAAGGTCAAATGTTCGAATCCTTGAAGTTTGTGTCCAATAACCCAACAGTCTTTAAGTATTTTTTTACCTTTGTGTAATTCTTGGAATTTTCAAGGCTGAAATTTGCCTAATTTGGCCATTAAGTTTGAACTCCACTTTCTCAAGTTTCTTCCTCTCATTTTTCTCTCTCTCAAAAACTACCGAAAAATACCATAAGCCGGTTGAAAAAATGCATGGTACCGCAGAAAATACAAAATTTCGATGTCTATCTATGGTTTTAATGTTCCGTTTTCCAGCCTTGTACGATGCCATGGCATTGGTTGAAGTGCTTCGAATCATTGATACTTAACTCGGACTTGTTCCGAAAAAGTCAAGGTATATCAAATCATTTGTTGATATGGAAAAATCTGGAAAAACTTATAAAATGATTTCAATATTGGACTTTGGACATATAATAGTTTCGAATCTTTTTGAAAGCAAGATCTTTTGTCTCATGATATCCTTGCTCCAGTCCTCTTATGAAACTTTGGTTTTGAAGTTCATTGGCCGTAATTTATTTGATTCCAAACTACAATAGCTAAGAAGCTCGTTCCAACGCGGTGTCGGTACGAAGTCTTCAACCCTCTTAGCAGAAGTCGGTCGAGGCTTCGCTCCTTATCCAAGATCAGTGTTTCACCGCGAGAAGTCTGATTGGTCCACATATAGTTCCTCAAACCACATTTTTGAAATGATCCAGAGCCCATCTAAATTAATTCTGTAACAGATCTGCTGCAAAACGAATATGCTTATTTTTCAAATTATTTAAGTTATTTTTTTGGTGCAATCCCATACATTTATTTCTTTTTTGATGTTTTTTTTTTTTTTGAAGAAAAAGGAAGTCATGAAATTCACTTCACTTCACTTCTGTGAAAACAGCGGAACATTTACGGGCTTTAAATCAAAGCATACTGTAAGTGAATCACTCACTAGTTCAATCAGATATACAACACCCTTTGTATTTACAAAATATTGATTCTTTTATTATCTAGCCGATCCCAAATAGTTGGGAAAGGGTTTTGATGATGATCAACCTAGTATTGTTTTCGAAATATTAACCTTGTTCTACTAGCAATGCTTCGAGGAGTTGTCATGGTAGACAACATCATGCTTGATTCATTTTCGGTATTTTGAAAAAAAAGATGAAATTACCTATGTTCAAACCTATATCAAACCAATTTCGGTATTAGAAAAATAAAAAATTTTAAATTTTAAGCTTTTGAAAAATCAATTGTTTTTTTACTTGTGGATCCGCTGGGTATTTTCTCTCTTCTACCGAGAAACCAGTCCACGCGATTTGGCAAAGCAACAATGACGAATTGAGGGCCGTGGCTCCTGCCACTGCAAAATTCGCCCCCCTTCTGAACTCCACGGCGCCATGAAAACCAGAGAGATAAAGGTTGCAGCATTGGAAGCCCCAACCCTTCGGCTTCACATATATTCACCCAAACCGAAACAATAAAAAATCAAATTCCTAATAGACATCATCTCTCGCTCTCTCAAACATATATGCATATACTGTCTCTAGGGCAGAAATAAAAAGAACACATTAACTCCATTTTCTCTCTCTAGAGAATAGATGGATGTACATTCCCTTTCTAGATTGTGTGGGTTCCTTTTGTCGAAGAATTGGTCGTCTTCCAAATATTCAGTGAGAGTCTCTGAAGCTGAACAACGCTGTGTGACACTCAAGCTGGCCTCCTACTGAGTGTTGAGAGAGAAGAGGAGGAGAGAGAGAATCCCGTGTGGGTTGGGGACCTTCACCAAGCAATCCCATCAGGACATGAAACCCCAGAATTGCCTTTTCTTTAACAAGAGTGAGGATTCTCCGTTAAAGATTATGGACTTTGGGTTTAGTTCAATAGAGAATTTCACCCAATTGACAGTGGTAGAGAGAAAAGTTTTGGAACTTGAAAGAAACTTTAAAATTTTCAGTTTTTCAAAAACCGAAATCAAGCTAATTTTGATTTTTGAAATACCGAAAATGAGTAGTTTCATCTTTTTTAAAAAACATTGTTATGAAGTCTAAAACATGAACATATCCGAAAAGTATTCGATGTTTTAATAATAACAAAAGCTAACATGGATATTTACGTAATTTCCCTTAATTAAATTGTTGTTCAAAATTAGTTATATTTAAAATTATTAAATTGTAGTAAACAAACTATAGAGGTTACATTACAACAAAAGTTCAATTTATTGCAGTAAACAAATTGCTGCAATTAATTTATTGCAAGTGAAAAGTTTGCCAATCACAGTTCATTTTACAGTATCCTGAGATCTAGTTGCAGTTAAGATCTCCAAAAACCTAACTACAACAAACCTTCTTTTCTTCTCTTTTCTTTTTTAAGTAGAGTTTTTAAAACATAATGACACTTACCCGATAATATTAACATCGCATTATCTTAATTACAATTGACCCTTCAAAAGATATGCAAAACTCCCTCATTGGCATGTCAGACTGGTTAAAAAAATATTATTTTTAAGCAATATTTTATGTTTTTAAAATATTATTGTCTATCTTTTCTTTATTTTTTTAATATCCGCTCCAGTCAGTTCCAACGCTCCTTAGATTGGTTTCAACTGAACAAGGCTCCTCATTGGCTGCGGTAGCCAGTAAGATGGCGATTTCAACTCATGATGACGTGTATTTGGATTTGATTATTTGAGATTATATAAAAATAACTAAAATATTAACGTGTATTTGGATTTGATTATTTGAGATTACATAAAATAACTAAAATATTAAATAAGGGTGTGGTTTTGGTAAGGTTGCAACCTTAAACAATTCATTTTACCTTCAAATTTTATCACAACATATAATTTTGATTAAAATATTTTTAAGATTATCTCAAAATCTATTTTCATATCTAATTATAAAATTTTTAACTCCAAAAATGATTAAAATCAATTAGATCTATAAATATATAAATATCTTTAAAATGGACAGTCTAGATTATATGTTGTAAGATGCACTATTTCTGAAACTCAAAATCTTTTTTTTTTTTCATAAGCATACATCTCGATGTCGAGATTATCAATTAGAGGGTTTTTCAATATTAAAACAACCTTTTTCGATGGATTTTTTAGATACATCCGTAGTTCTACATGTTTAAGGTTGCAACCTTATATTAACTTTTCCCATTAAGTAATTCATCTCATACATTTTAATAAATTCCCCTTTAAAATATCAACAACAAATTCTAGTTGATAAAGTGAAAAGCTCGTCTTAGTTTCCATCTGCTCGAGCTATTGTGGCAACAGTAATAGCGTTGAGGACGAAACCCAACTTCCAGGGTTTTGAACCCCAGCTGGCTTAATTACTGTTTAGGCATAAATTTTAGTTCTTGTTCTCTTTTTAGGAACTGAAAAACTATTTCGGGGAAGAGCCGCACACAATGCTTTTTTAGGGTACATTTGGTACGTGTGGAAATACTTTTTGAACACTTCTCCTTCATATGATTAGATGAGGGATTATCTTTTACGGAAAAAACTCCTTCATATGATTAGATGCGAGATTATTGTCGTACTAAGTGACTTCCAATTGATTTAACAAAGTGCATTGAGATCTATTAGTGTGAAAAAACTCTCATACTTAATCACTTAAAGAAATATTTTCACACTATCAAATCAGTGATTTTTCAAAAAAAAAAAGGGATTTAATGTCCCCACATTAATAGGATAATTGGGGTTCATAGTTGCCGTTGAATTTCTCAACTTCCATTTACAATTTTTGCCCATTGCTCTTCTACAAAGCATTGGGACAGTACTATAAGGGATGGACTCTCTTTTTGAGACAGAGAGTAATGTGCTTGCATCATATCTGGTGAAGAATTAATTACTTTAGTTATTCATTTCCACTCTATCTACTCCCATTTGCCATTAATCCCCATGTGCTCCCCACCCTCTACCACACACAACGAGAAGGAAAAATATATAATATCAATAAAGAAAAAGAGTCTCACCTTCGATGCCTCTGCTCAAGTTTTTGCTTATTTTGGGAAAGTGCCTTTAAAATACTATTATTTATTTTGGGAGAGTATCATTATGATTGTTATTTATTTTGAGAAAATATCATTAAATCGGGCAAACAACTTTGAAAAATCACTAGGTAGATACAATATGTTGTGGAGATTCTTTTCACTTATGTGCCTCCACAAAATTTTTATTTAGGATAACTAAATTGTCTTGATGGGCAAGGGCATTTCAATCACTGAGCCCACTCCCAAGTCGAATAGCATTAGTACCCCAGTTGTTCCTAAGTTCTGGGGTTAAATAGTTATTTTGTTCAGACCATTTCATCATCATTATAGTTTTATTCAATTAATTGAAATTGATTACATGAATCCTGGTCTATCATTCTGCTCTATTAAATGCCATATTATCAATGGGGCCATAAGTCCCAACATTTCTTTTCAATACTTTTAACTATGTCCTTTTAAACCTACTTCATTGCACTTTTTGAGCCTTCCACTTGAACTCACTCCCTCTTTTTAACAAGTATTGTACTGGCCACTTAATTTGAGCAAAATAATAATAGTGTGCATCCATATTCAAGATTAGGAGCCCACAACTCACTTTTTCATTGGATATCCTTGTTTCGGGTCCCTAACACTGAACAAATAGGAATATCTGTGTCCTTACGCACAAACCACTTAATTTGATCCTCCATGTTCACGATTAGAAACTCGGAGAAAGAACTAAAAACCAAAAGCTCCATTCATCCTTGGGCTCTTGTTGCTTTGACCTAAGCCAAAATACCCTTCATTGCTCATGTTTATGTTGGCATTTATATCATTTCGTGTGAGCCGCTTAGGTAGAGCTAAATTAACAAGAGGAAAAAGTTTTATATAAGGTTGCAACTTTAAAATGTAGAACTACGGATGCACCTCAAAAATCCATCAGAAAATATTCTTTTAATGTTAAAAACCCCTCTAATTGAGCATCTCGACATCGAGATGAATTATTATGAAAAAAAAAAGGATTTTGAGTCCCAAAAATAGTGCATCTTACAACACATTATCTAGACTATCCATTTTTTAAATTTTCATATGTTTATAGATATACTTGATATTAACTATTTTTAGAATTTAAACATTTATAATTAGATATGAAAATAGATTTTGAGATAATCTTAAGAATATTTTACATCAAAATTATATGTTACGGTCAGATTTGAAAGTGCGTCTTAATTGCATTATTTTAAGGTTGCAACCTTAAAGAATCCATATCCTTTAAAAAAACTCGTGCTTGTTGCAATTTGAGTGCTATTAAAAAAAGAAAAATTGATGAGGTTCTGGAGTAAAAATATCTTGTAAAGCAATTACTCTAATGCTAAATTG
>NW_006499824.1:995048-1019889 GCF_000471905.2 Amborella trichopoda
GTTGTATAGTAGTATAATGAAACCACACCTCTAGAAAACCATATTTTTGGCATTTGTATAACTCAAAAGTTGCACACACATTCTCTTCATCCTCATAATCAATCTTATGAAAAAAAATTCAAATTTTCACCATAGATATGGTCAAAATTAGTACCCACCCAACAAGGAATCTCGACCATCCATTTGGTGAATTTCAAGATCTAGGTCTTAACAAATTCAAAATCACTTTGTGTCAAACAAATATCTCTAAGATGGTTTTTGTAGATGATTGCATTATACTACCATACAATGGTTGTATGAAATCATCCCCCTATATATATATAAAATCTAATGATCTAATGCAACGGTTGTATAGTAGTTTAATGCAACCACACATCGAGAAAACTATATTTTTGGCATTTCTATGACCCCAAATTTTGCACACACATTCTCTTCATCCTCATAATCAATCCTACGAAAAAAAAATTTCAATTTGCACCCTATATATGGTCAAAATTAGTACCCATTCAACAATGAATCTTGACCATCCATTTGGTGAATTTCAAGATCTAGGCCTTAACAAATTCAAAATCACTTTTTTCTATTGTAACGTTATTAATCTAATGATGATAAAGCTATATAAAAATTTTGGGATAAAAAAAATCATTATGAGGCCTATATCTAACCATCTCAATAAAATGTATGGCTTATATTAATTGGGCTAGAATGAAAACTTTCTAGAGCATTTTTTCAAAATTTTATTTTTAGTGATTGTTCTTCAGAATGAAAAGAGTGTACATTTAAAAATTCATGTGAAATAAATGTCTCTAACATGTTTTTTTAATATGGTTGTATTATACTACTATACAACCGTTACATGAAATCATTCAAGTTATTTGGATTTGTAGAAAAAAATATTAAAATTCAAACATTACCGGACATCTGTGATCGTCATATCGGCTCAAATTGATACATTTAGCTTCTCTATATTAGGTTGTGCACTTTACCATTTTCATATATATATATATATGAATACCGTACCATAACCGGGTTGGGTTTAGTTACTATTGGACCAAGGAGGTTATATACCAAAATTTTTAAGGTAAAAAATAGTACAGATCTGCGCCCGACGTGGGTGCATTTATCCGTCATGCGTTTCTTAGCTAAAATATCGTTGGCGTGAGAAATGAGAGATTGCAAATAGTGGAGGTGGAGGTGGAGGTGGAAGTGTGTCATTCATTTCAGCATCCGGTGGAGGTGGAGGTGGAGGTGGAGGTGGAAGTGCGTCATTCATTTTAGCATCTGGTGGAGGTGAAACATGAGACACCGTCAAAGGTATTGAATGCTGTGCATCTAAACATTAGTTGGGTGATGTGCATCAAACGACTTACTTTTTTTTCTTTTTTAATGTGAAATTCTACCATTCGATTCGTTTTTCTTTAATTTAACTGAAAATTAACTCTTTTGTTTTTGTTTTTCTTTTTTTTTTAAAAGTCAGCGGTAAGAATAGAATCAAGGACTTGGTGCCAAACTAAAACGATGACAACTATTATTTTTTGGAAAATGAAAACTCTCCCTTCAAGTTCAATCCTTTGGTATGGTAAAAAAGTAATTAAAAAATAGATTTTAACGAGTAATTAAACTTAATTTTTAGCCAAAAGACCAAAAAATAAGTAAACTCAATTAATTACTCAATTTTTTTATTGCTCGTAAAAAAAACTCTCCCTTCAAGTTCAATTACTCGTTAAAAAATAAGTATTACTTTAACGAGTAATTAAATTCAATTTTTAAAAAAAGTAATTAAAAAATAATGGATTTTGAAAAACTCAATTTATGAGGGGGGCATGTTAGAATAATCCAAAAAGAAGGGAAAATATAAAAATAAGTATTCATGCTCAAAACACTTTCTAATTTTTGTCAAAATGATTGAAAACATTAAGAAACATATCACAGATACATTTCTTATTTTTTTGATTTGTTTTATCATATTTTTGAATTTTTTTAAGATCCCCAAGTTGACCATCCAACTCAAGGATACTAAGGCTTGCTAGGGTGGTGAGTCTGAGTTACTTAGGTGAATCTGAGTTTGCTCGTCCGAGTAATCAAATACTGGTTTTAGCTAAAACATATTTTTATTTTAGACCAGATCAGTCAAAGGTCCACTCTATGATCTATTCAGTCAAAATGAATAGTGCAACGCAATCTTGATACCTAAAATTTAAACCAAATTTGATTTAAACTAGATAAATTTAGCAATAACTATTAAGGCATTATCTATAAATAGACCAACTAGATAAATTTAGCAATAACTATTAAGGCATTATCTATAAATAGACCATTTAAGATTCATAGACGATTAGCATAATCACAATAAATTCAGTCATTCTTTTTGGGAAATTACAAATTCCAATTACCAAGCAGTGATATCAAGCAAAATGTTCATTTTTCAAAGACACTTGTGCACAATTGGTTTGAAGTCATAAAGAAGAGAGAGAGATCACATGAAATGATAAAGTAGACAACGTTTTTTTCCTTATCCATTTGAATTTCGAAACTGCAAACTTTATTGTGGATAAAATATGGTAGGGTTATTTATTAAGATTGAAAGGGAAAGGCCAATACAAAACGATTAAAAGAACCAAAAAAAAAAAAAAACCAGCATAAAACGTGGTTGGCATGATGACACAAAGCCAAAGTGATGGAACCCATCACTCCGGATACGACCTCCACTTTGCCATTTCTTTTCATGTTTGTGGTTATTAAAATTCTCTTGACCAATAACTGAATCCGGCTCAAATCAAATTTCTATTTCAAAGTAGGACACGTGTACTATGCTATTTCGGAAGCATAATTTTAAAAAGATTTATTTGAGTGGATTTTTTCAATCTTAAATTTTAGGAACTACTTAAGAATTACTGGATAATTATTCTCTTAAAAAAATAAAAATTTGAGTTTTCTAACCCTTAGACCATCTAAAATTTGGATAGTCTCCATTAAATCTTGAGACACTATTTTTTTCAAATACATAGAGGGGCACCATTATAAATTTTTTTTTTATCAAGATTCATCTATAAGTTGAAGAGATTACATCCCTAAAATTTGGATTCATAAAATTAATTTTAGGTGAGATTTTACTTAAGGGAGTAAATGCATAATCCACTCACGAGGGAGAATAATATCTTTTGGCTTGAAAATAATTTCATTAAAAAGCCCAACAATTAATGCCAGCCATGTAGCACATGTGCTCTCCCTCCCCTTATCCTCTCCATACAAGCCAAAAAAATATGTGGTCCCCTAGGACCATATCCTATATTTGCTCCCTTTAGTAAAACCGCGCTTCTAGAGTATTTAGATTTTGCGACTTGACCTCCTTGATCAACCTCAAAACAAGAGAAAACAAAAATTCATGCATATGTGTCTTGATATATCATGCCCAAAGATTTAATAGAGTCCATCTAATTTCCAGATGGTCAGTCCTAGACCCTTATGAATTGAAAGACAAGTGTTTTTATGAAATTACTTATGTGGTGAATTAGAAATTCAATTTTAAATTTTAAAGTTCGTTTTAAACTTTCATCAAAATTTAGTTTAATCGCCCATTGCAGTGGAGTGGAGCCTTTTACAGCTCTACTACCCTTCTTTAAGTAAGGCTGGTGATTTAAAAAATAGATGGGTGACCCAGATCAGGTAACCAAAAAGCCAGTTCAAATCAGTGAAGTGACAGTCCGCATCACCAATTTACTATATAGAAAAGCAGTGAACCAATAAAAAAACAATGAGGTCGCCAAAAATCGGTCCAGATTGATGAATTGGCCGTTAGAATCGCCATTTTACTATAAAGAATCTCCATTTTACTGTGCAGAATCATCGGTTTCCTTCTAAACTCGGCCATTTTACATGTAAAAATGGAATGTGGTGACTGATTTCTAGATCAGACCGAACAATTATGTGCCGACTTGTGGTATTTTAAATCACTTTAGCACCACTTTCACACCACCCCAAAACTGCACAAGAAGCCTCCTTTTGATATTCCCAATAATTCCTTTCCCATTAGCATCCGGTTAACAACTAATTCCATTACCATATAATTTAAATGTTCATAGGCAATAGGCACCTTCCAAAAAAACCTATTATTCCTCTCTTTCCATATTCCCCATACAACTGCTACTCCGAAGGCCTTCTATATTGTCTTTCCAACTTTTGGCAACATTGGAAGATCCATGCGATTCCTAATATCTAAGACATGTAGTGACAAAATCATGTAATCTTCATTCTTCTAAGAACCCATATCCACACCTTGCAGGTATATGGACATCTAGAAAGAGATGATCTCTAGCTCTTTCATCTGCCTTACAAAATGAAACAAACGGGGATTATCAAAACACCCCTCCTCCTTAGTCTCTCTAAGGTTTATGTTTTACCACGATTTACTATCCAAAAGAAGGCGCGTACTTTTCGAGGAACTGGCCATTTCCAAATCTTCGCAATACTTGATGATGACCACCTTTACTTACAATTGATTATATATAAAAAGATTTAATAGTAAACATGGTTGGGTATGATGATATCCAAAAGCACCTACATAAGAAAATCCCATATTATGTGGGATTGAGATTGATATTGATAAGTTGTTTAAAGAAAAAAAAAATCCATAAATATTATTACTGTCGGATATATATCTCTTGATTTTTTAAATATATTTGAATCTATAGGAAATTTCCTATTTGGTCTGGATTGATGAACGTGGAAATAATATGTCACCATACAGGAAAGTGGATTCCTAACCTTTTATATATATATATATATATAGATAAAAAAATATGTGTGCCCTATTTGAGTCACCATATGGGAATTGTGGATTCCTTTAAATAGAGAGGAAGGCACGTCATTGGGTCACCATACAGGAGTTCCTTTAGAGAGAGGAAGGGAGCCTCCTGTGCATGAGAGACAAGGCCTCCCCTTTGAGAGAAGAGAGCTTCCTCCCCTTTGAGAGAAGAGAGCTTCCTCCCCTTAGAGAGAAGAGAGCATCCTATTGAGAGAAATATTGTGATGATGCCTTCTGCAGAGTACAATTGGTTTCTTATAGAAAAACGGTTCTCATAGAGATTTTGGGTAGTTTTCTTTTTAGTTAGAGAAAGTTTCGGTTGTTCTAAAGGTTCTCTTCCTAAATAGTGGTCCAATTATAGAATAGAGATCAGAGATTAGCAGTGGTGCCGATTGGAAGCAGGTCTAAAAGAGTTTGCTCGATTGGATTTTGTTGAGGTTTAGAGGGGTAACTCTATGTCCCAAAATCTATGATGCAATTTTTATTGGTATAGTGATTTCAGTTTGCCGTGCCCGTATATTTTGGTGTTCTCTTTTTCAGTTATTTATTTATTTCTCTTTATTTTTCTGGCTTGCTGCCCGTTTTATTTTCTCATACTGTATTTTAAAAAAAATCAACCCGTCGGGTTTAGAGCTTCCGCGCACAATAAATAGTATCAAAGCCTAGGGTTATCAGTATGGTGGTAAAGGTTTCAAATGCAAGATTCGAAGTGGAGACATTTGATGACAAATACTATTTTTCAGCAAGAATGGTGAAGAAATTTATTTGGCAAAAGATAAAGAATTTATAAAAGTATTCAATGAATGTTGACATGGTGAGCAAATGATTTTAATATCAAGGTGAATATTGTTGGATGTGAAGATACCCAAAATCACCCACATTATGAAATTTCATATTATGTGGGATTGAGATTAATATCAATAAGTTTCCTAAAAGAAATAAAAATCCAAAAAGATTACAATTCTTGGACATATCTCTTGATTTTTTACATATATTTAAATCTATGGGAAGTTTTATATTTGGTCTGAATTCTTAAACCTTATATATAAGGGATGAAAGAGGAAAGAATAATGTATGGATTCCTAAATTTATATCTATGAGATGAAAGAAGAAAAAATATTGGTGCCTTACTTGGGTCACCATATGGGAAATGTCTCTTCCTTTTGCGAGAGAGAGGCAAGTGCCTCTTGTGCATAAGAGAGCTTCTTATGGAGAGAAACATTGTGATGATGCCTCTACAGAGTTAGAAGCTGGTTTCTTGTGAATTCTGTGGTTTCTTGTTTTAGTTAGACTTGGTTTCTTGTGAATTCTGTGGTTTCTTATTTTAGTTAGAAAAAGTCTTGGCTGCTCTAAAGGTTCTCTTCCCGAACAGTGGTCAGTTGCTCTGAAGGTTCCTTGCCGGATAATGATCTAGTTATAGAATAGAGATGAGAGATTGTTACCAGTCGAGAAAGTAGGTCTAAAAAGGTTTGCTCAATTGGGTTTTGTTGAGGATTAGAGAGATAAATCTATGTCCTCAAATCTATGACGCAACTTTCATTGTTATAGTGGATTTCAGTTTTTCGTGCCCATAGATATAGCCCTCTTGGGCTAAACCACATAAATTCTAGTGTTCTCTTTTTCTGTTATTTTTTTATGCTTTATTTACTTGCTTATTGCCGGTTCTATTTTTCTCGTACCTATCCCCAACCCACATATGATGCCAAAACATCTCCTTTATCAAAAAACATTCTCATATTTCTTTCTAAAAAACTTCTACACATATGATGCCAAAACATCTCCTTTATCAATAAACATCCTCATATTTCTTTCTAAAACACTTCTACATAAAAAAATCACTTCTCCAAATTGTCGACACCTCCTTTTGCCTTTCCCTACTTCAATAAGCGATATATTACTATGGTACCCTTGTTGAGGTCTTGTTCATGATCTTCAATCTCTTAATACGCAACCCACCTTCTTGTTTAGGTGTACAAACTGTTGTCTTAATTTACTGCATGGTACTTTTACCTATCTTAATCTACCCCATAGAAAAAAATTTCATAAGCCTCTCTATTGATCTAGCAACTCCATGTGGCATACATAATAGAGGCATTAAGTAGATTGGACGGTTGGATAGGATTACTTGCCATTGACAAGCACTTAGCCTTCCATAAATCCAGTTTGGAAAATGTAATTTTTAAGTTGCTAGATCCCAAATGAATCTCGATAGTCTCTTATCTGATATTGGCATCCCATAGTATTTAAGGGAAATTGATCAACTTCACATTCAAAGATCACAACCAATCTAGGCACCTTCCCACTTGAGCAAGCAACTCCTATCATGGTCGCTTTTAGAACCTAAGCAACCTCACAAAATCTAAGAAATCTCCTCGAGTGCGAAATCCGATACAAACATACACGCACCTAAAAAACTATTAAAATGTTTTCAATAAAATACAATGACCAAAATTTTTAAGGGTATTTTGGTTATTTTATTTTATTGAGAATAATTTTTTATACTTTTTACAAGTGTGAGTTTAATAAAAAAAGTACCCAAAGTTTGGTGTCAAAATATTTTATAGAAAAAATTAAAAATAGTGTAAAGATGTGACATTGTGATTTGGGTCAGCTTAACCGTTCCTTCATAATGGACAATTGGATAGGAGAAAGTATATAAGATTCATGCAATAAGAGAAACATAGGAAGCTTACCCAAAAGAAAATAGTATCGTGTACTTCTTTCTCAGTCACTAGATTGGTAATTTTGGAGATTCATTTTCAGTTTATGGTCTGCTAAGAACGCCTCCTTAAAATGATGGACTATAGCATTCTCTAGATCTTCTCAATCATCTTCCTCCACCCCTTGAACTTGCAAACTCTCCATGTTCTAGGATTAGCAATGAAGTAAAATGACCTTGTATTTTCAATCACCATCTTCCAACCATTTAATGTTTGGTTTTTTCTTCCAATAGATCTCCTCAATTCTTCGATAATCATGTGAGGACTATTATTCCCAATTCTTTCCAATGCTTGGTCTTCCTTAACTCCCTTCCTTTCTTGTTCAGTATAATTGATTCCTCATTAGCAAATTTTCAATAATCCTCTGATTTCCCTTTTTCGAGTGTTAACAGTTATAACAACAAGTTAGGAAATTTAATATCTTGCTGCTATAACCATGCATATGTTGTGTTAATCTATCAGTTTTTCCTTCTCTATTTTTGTTATTGCAACTTCAACACCAATAATTGAGATCTTGCTCTAAGTACTTTAACTTTTTGGATACTCTTCATCCATACCATCTAATAATAATAGTATTGACCCATGTGTATTTAATTACTTCAGTTGTCTCCTTTTCTCATAACCGTTCAATCTCAAGTCTAAAAGGTCTAGACATAGTGGGTATATAGTCTGCAGACATCTTAGTTTGCTCTTGAATTCACTAAAGGCAATGCTCCTGGTCCTCTCTTTAGGGTACAATTTTTCCTTTTTCTATATTAGCAAGAGTTTGTGTGAGAACACAACCAGTTGTATTGATTTTTATGGATATATACTAGTGTTTGTAAAATCGGACTGGAACTGGTAGTTGGACATCGAGCTGGGAGCGATTAGAACCGGAACCGGACTAACCAGTCAAGTAGATTTTTTTAAAAAAAAAAGGATACAAAAACCTCCAAAAAATTTAAAAAAAGTTAAAATCCACAACAATCCCGTAAACCAGTAATACATGAACAATTATAGGATTGAGGAGCAAAAAACTGATGCACGGTTATAGGAATGAGGAGTAATGAGACCTTGAATCGATGAGAATTAAGGAGCAAAACAACATCATTATACGAACAAAAAAAAAAAATAGTTAGAGAAAAATAATGAAAAAGAAAAGCAAAGTTGGCCATTGATGAATCATTCCCCTAAATTATCATGATCATGAATCAATAAATAGCCTTGATAACGAAAAAATAATTACCTCGGCAACAAAGATATTCAAGAACAACTGCGAGATGAAAATGATTAGAGAGAGACAAATAGATCCAACTCTCTATGTGTATTTCTAACTCGAAAACCAAGTAATGCGAGCCCCAACTTTCTCTGCAAAGTGCAAACCCTCCATGGTTTGTGCTATTTAAATGGGGAATTAACCTGTTTTGAAGTGGATCAAAAAATTAGCCTGTTTTGCCACATAATTTGTGTCTTTCGTAGACATGCAACTTAAAATGTATAATTAAGATGAAAAAAAATATATACCAGATTGCAACTTTAATATGAAAAATATATTTTTATAAAAAAATTTATATAACATTAAAAACAATCCAACAAGCTCACCAAAAATGTAGAATATTAAAAGCAAAGAATTTTTTTTTTCTCATATTCATCATAAAAAACATATTTTTATAATATATATATATATATATATATTATTAAAAAAAATCCAACAAGCTCACCAAAAATATATAACATTAAAAAAACATAATTTTATTGACAAACAAATGTTTTTTAAGAAACCCTATAATCTAGCCAAAACCATCAAGAACACATAAATTTTAGAGTAAAAATTAACCCCCAATCTTCCCTTTTTTGAACAAATTGACATGGGGATATGATAGATACTTCCATTACGATTCAAGTGCCCCAAATTTCATGAAGATCCATTCATTATTGAGATTGTTTTTCAAAAAATGACGGATTTTTCACTTTCATGAAATTTTCAAGACAAAAACACAGCAAAGAAATCCAAATAAAAAAATTTGAGAAATTATCGTTAATATACTCAAAGTTTTGAAAAATTGAAAATAAATCCTTAACTTTTCAAAACCTCAGCCTCATCTTTTTTGGACTATTTTCGTATTTTTTTGAACGAAACTACCCTTTATGGTAATCTTTGTACCGTAATAAGAATTATAGTATTAAAAATATTGCAATAAACTGATAACGGTACGTTTTTACTATGTATTAATACTTCTAAAATTCTTTACGTACTACTTGTACCGTAATACTTATTTTGGGGTTAATGTTCCTCTCTTTTGTGAGGTTTTAGTACATGTTCCATGAAGCAACCAGCGAGCCTCGGGTCCAGTACATGTTCAGGTCCTTTCCTCTCCACAATTGAACAAACCCATTTGACTAGATCTTTGCTCTCGCCAAACTTTGGATCAACCGGCCTTTTCCCTGTGACCAACTCAAAGAGAACCACACCGAAGCTGTATATATCGCTCTTCTCATTCACTCTGAGCATGTATGCATACTCTGCAAAAGAAAAAATTATTTTTGTCAATGAAGAATTTAAACACAGATTTGATAGCAATTGGGGGATTTTTCAGTAGTTCTAGAGGAAGTCGCTGCAGGTTTTGAACCAAGAACAACTGAAACTCAACAAAAAGTTTTTTTACATATGTCCTGAAATTCATGCAAAGTTTAACGTGTCAAATACATTAGAAACAAATTCAAGAAAATTTGGAAAAAGAAAGGGAATTTGAGTTGATGTCAGATGGATTTAGTTTAGGAAAGTTGACCATGGTTTTTCTGTGACATCTACTGAAACCTCACAAAAGAGAAGAACATTAACCCAAAATAAGTATTACGGTACAAGTACTACCGTAAAGAATTTTAGAAGTATTACGGTACTAATAGTATTATTATCAGTTTATTGTGGTATTCTTAATCCTGTAATTCTTATTACAGTACAAAGACTGCCGTAAATGGTAGTTCCGTCCGAAAAAAAGAGAAAATGGTCCAAAAGGGTATGGCCAAGGTTTTGAAAAGTTTAGGATTTATTTCCAATTTTTCAAAAATTTGGGTATATTAGTGATAATTTCCCAAAAAATTTACTCAATAATAAATCAGCATACCTATTGTATTTGATAGATGAAGCGTTGATGATCAAAATGCACTGATCAATTCGATAAAAAATGATCAATTGATCGATCACAAATCAATTTTTTTGGATCGAAAACAGTTCTTCGAGCAACAGCATTTCGGGCCCAAATAAACATTCAATCTTCATCAGTTTGGACAAATTGAAATATGGAAAAGTTTAAGGCTCCAATAATGAATCAAAACCCTCCATTTCATGAACATCCATGCGGTGTTGAAGTTGGTATTGATAAAATGGCGGAAATTTTAAAGCTTAAAAAATATGCCATTTCAATCCATAAAAAACTCATAGTTTTTTATTTTTTATTCAAGAATAAATGATTTATAGAAAATTTATGGCGTACAACAGCAATAATTCACCGAAATAAACAAAAAACACCAGAAAATGGAATAAAAAAATGCAAAAGCGTATTCATGGGTTTTGTTAAAAATAACGGCCCCTATATCAAATAACTCATGTTATTACAATATTACGATAATTTTTGATATATTGGCCGTTAGAGAGGCTAACTGGCCCGATTAGCAAAACACTGACCGGTTTTGTGAAAAAATTGTCGGTTCGAGGTCTAACCGGCCGGTTTTTGTACCCATTTATTTCTAAGCTCACTATCTAACCAGTGGACCACCAAAACTGGGGCTAACTAGATTCGTAACCCCGGTGCTACTGATCTAACCGCCCGGTTCCGATTCTAACAGGCCGGTTTTGCCTACACTGATATAAACAATCGGTGTCTCTCTATCACCATATGACTTCAAAGCATTTCTTCTATCTTACTCAAGGTCAAGGTTTATTTGAGAGCTATTCATCACCTTTCATATATGACTTTTTCACTTTTTGTTTTAGATATGCTATTTCAAATTTTTTATATTATCTCCCTTCAATCCCTCAAAGTGTTGTGATGACGCCCTTCCTTTGTTTGTAAGTATCTTTTGCGCTATATAACCCAAATTAGAGAAGGGAGAAAATCACTCCGAAGCTTGTCTAGATGCTTTGTTTTTTAAACTTTTGATCCGAAATCTTAGGAGGCTTTGGATTTTGAGTCAACCATGACTCTTTTACATAGAATAAGTTTTAAAAATGATAGATTTTAAGATGAATAATTTTAAATGGTTTCATATTAATATAGACATAAGATCCATGAACTTGTGACATAGGGCAGTCAATCTCTCTCTCTCTCTCTCTCTCTCTCTCTCCATTTAAGATTTTTGTGTACTTCCCCCTCTCATAAGGTTACTTAGTAGATGAGATACTTTAGCCCTTTCACTGAAGGAGAAGTAAATAATAAGACCATTTATCTTTAGTCCAGGAGGTCACAATCTCCTTTAGCTCTTAGATATAAAATCGAATGTTGAGGTTGCATTGATCAAGCTCAAAGTTCAAAGCAGATTGCGATACCCCCAAAGATTGCTTTCTATGATGAGGGGTTTGCAGTTAAGTTCTTTTGCAAGAAGATACCCAAGTTCAAAGCATGGAAGTCTACAACATTGTTAGAGTTGTGGCCTAGGGGAACTGCAAAGGCAGCTATGAGACGACCTCCATCTTTCCTAATGATGCCCCTACAACCAGCAGCTCCAGGATTATGGATGGAAGAGTCATCTGTGCTAAGCTTGAAGTGACCCACTGGGGGGAGGAACCATGCTACTTGTATTGGAATGGGAGAAGTCTCAGTGTGCTAGTGTAGCTTGCGGTTGCTGGTGATGTTGTGCTCCGAATAATAAAAAGCCCAACCTTCTACCTCAACATGCGAACCGACAAAATGGATAACTTGCCTTAGAAGATGGGTGTCCTCCCCCCTCCATATGTATGCGAAAGTTTTGTTCTGTCCAGAGATACCAAATAGTGATAGGGAAAATAGACATCCAAAAGTTTTTTATAAAGTTGGATTTAAAATGAAACTTGAACCACCTGGCAAACGTTGTAACTGTTGATTGCTCGATCAATATTTTTTTGCCAAATCTCCAGAGAACTGTTGAAAACTGGTGGTGTTCTACTATGGGAAGGTTTATATGTTTTTTCTATATTATAGAAGTTCTATCCTCCCCCTATCATCCAGCCGTCCAATTTTGATCAAGAGAGCCACTCACCATTTGATCTTAGATCCGACGTCTCAAAGTATTTTAATTTTAGCTTTTTTTTTTATACAAATTGTATGAATATTAAATTTGGTACGTGTCATCTTCTCATTGGGGCGCACTTATAAAAAATATTAAAAATAAATTTTCGATAAACTATAATGACCAATAGCTTTCAGGGTTATTTTGATCATTTTATTTTATTGAAAATATTTTTTTTATATTTTTCACTAGTGCGAGTTTAATAGAGGAATAGACGTCCAAAATTTGGTGCCAAAATATTATATAAATTTTTTTTTAAAAAAAAAATAGTGTAGAGACGTGACATTGTGATTGCGGCAATCTTAGTCCTCCATTCAGAATGGACGGTTGGATAAAGGGGATGATAGAAGTTCTATGCTACAGGAGAAGCATAGAAAGTTTGCCTTTCTATTACTGTAGAAACAGAGAAATAAAGATGGTCAAGAGAAAAAAACAGATCTTTATTTATTAGCTGAAAAAACAAGTACAATTTGAAGACACCAACAATGACACATCTGGGCTATTTAAAGAAGAAAAAAAATACTTTGTGGGCCTATAGATGTGGAGGTAGTTTCCACTTTTTATGCCTGCTCCTAAAAATTTGAAAACCCATGACAACACAACAACTAAAGCACTTCTACCACAAACAGTACTTGACCCATTCAACAATTACATAAAACAAGGAGACCACTACACTACACGTGCATTACACTTCATCACTCCCCCTTGATACAAATCCGGATACACCAAGAAGAGATCTAAATTTCACAAACTTGGGATAAGAAAGTTCTTTAGTAAAGCCATCAACAATTTGTTCATTGGTTGAACAATAGTTCATTGTGATCACACCTTCAGCAACAATGTCTCTGATGAAATGATGACGAAGCTCAATGTGCTTGGTCCTCCCATGGAAGACATGATTCTTTGTCATTGAGGTCGTTGCCTTGTTGTCACAGTAAATCTCTGTCGCATGCCCTTGAACTTGTTGCAAGTTTTCCAGAATTCTCTTAATCCAAATAGTTTGACAAACAATTGTTGTCGCGGCAATATACTCTGCTTCGGGTGATGACAACGCTGCAGTAGCTTGTTTCTTAGAACTCCATGAAACAGCACCTGAACCAAGATTGAAAACATACCCACTTGTGCTTTTCCTGTCATCTAGAAAACCAGCCCAATCACTGTCAATAAAACCAACTAATTGAAAATTAGGAATTGGTTTATACCAAATCCCATAATTGCTGGTTGCTCGGATGTATCGAAGAATTCGTTTAGCTGCTTCAAGATGACGCACTGAAGGATTATGCATGAATCTTGAGACTAAGCTGACAAGAAACATGATATCTGGACAAGTATGAGTTATATGCATCAACCCACCAACAATACTTCTGAACAACTTCTCATTTGCCTTTGTCATTCCATCATCCATAGTCAACTTCTCACTTGTGTTCATGGGAGTAGAAACAACCTTACAATTCAGTATATTATAGTTCCTAAGCAAGTCTAAAGCATACTTCTCTTGTGAAATAAAAATACAATTATCTGTTTGCTAAATTTGAAGACCAAGAAAATAATGCAACAACCCCAAATCTATTATATCAAATTCATGCATCATGTTGTCTTTAAATTCTCTAATAAGAATATTAGAGGAACCCGTGTATATAATATCATCCACATGAATGCAAACAATAAGTACATCATTACCTTTTACTTTTACATATAAGGTGGGATCACTTTCACTCCAGTGAAAGTCATTCTGATGGAGGTAGGAGTCAAGTCTACTATACCATGCTCTTGGTGCTTGCTTAAGACCGTAAATAGCCTTCTTCAACTTATAAACTTTCTCCTCTTTGCCATTGATAACAAATCCTTGCGGCTAATCAACATACACATCTTCCTCCAAAGAGCCATATAAAAATGCAGACTTAACATCAAATTGTAAGATATTCCATCTCATTTGAGCTGCTAAAGCCAAAATTATTCTAACAATTTCGAATCTAGCAACAAGAGAACTAGTTTTAAAATAATCAACTCCATACTTTTGTACATACTCTTTGACGACCAACCTCGCGTTATATTTATGCACACTTCCATCAGGATCATATTTTACCCTGTAGACCCATTTCACGCCATTAGCATTCTTTCCTAGTGGCAATTCCACAAGCTCCTATGTGTTATTCTTTTCAATGGCGGTCATGGAATTCTTTTCAATGGCGGTCATAGATTCATAAATTTCTTGTAAAGACCAAAACTTCTTTGGTAGAGTTTCACTATCTTGGGATGATTCACCACTGCTGTCGTCTGGACTGCTAGAACCTCTAGAATAAGATTGGACTGTTGTTGGACTCTGTACTGAAGAAATTTGAGGTGACACCGCATCCTCCTCTAGCTGTACTAATTCCGTCATATCTTCTGCAAGGATAAATGCTAATTTTTTTTACCATTCCTTTGCCAAACACTATTTTCATCAAAAATAACATCTCGACGAATGATTAGCTTCTTAGTGATAGGGTTATACAATCGATAACCTTTTGTTTCATCACTATAACCAATAAAAATAGATTTCTCACTCTTCTTATCCAACTTAACACAATCACTAGAGTCAATTAAGGCATATGCAATACAACCAAAAAATTTCAAACCACTTACGTTGGGTTTGATTTTCCACCATGCTTCATAAGGTGTCATATTCCTTACTGCCTTTGTTGGAGATATATTGAGAAGATAGACTGATGTTGCCACTGCCTCAGCCCAGAAATCATTTGGAAGTTTCTTCTCATTTAAAATACTTTGTGTCATTTCCATAACCGTCTGATTCTTCTTTTCAGCAATGTCGTTCTGTTCTAGGGATTATCTTGTTGTCAGATGCATGCGGATGCCATTTTACTTGCAAGAGGAACTAAACTCAACAGACAAAAATTCTCTCCCTCTTATCTATTCTGAGAGTTTTGATTACATAGTCACTTTGTTTCTTTGCAAAAGCGTTGAATTCCTTAAATCTTTCAAATGCCTCTGATTTCGGAACAAGAAAAAACACCCAACTCATATGAGTAAAATCATCACTAAATAATAGTAAATATTTATTTTTGTTCAAAAACAATGTGGTCATTGGTCCACAAATATCTGTATGAACCAATTCCAAAGTCATCTTGGCTCTCCAAGCTTTCCCAACCAAAAAGGGCAGACGATGTTGCTTTTCATAAATACAACTTTCACAAACACTATCAACAGATATAATAGATGGCAGCCCAGACACCATACTTTTATGACTCAACAATTTCATCCCATTAAAATGCAAATGCCCATACCTCAAGTGCCAAAGCCTAGAGTCATTATTAACATTAGCAACCAATGTATAATCATCCAAACATGATAGCTCAAGAGGGACATTTTGTTTTCAGCCATGTGGATCTTAACAATAGACTTCTCATATTTTCTACTTTTAATTTCACACACATCATCATGAAACAAAACCAAATATCCTTTTTTGTATCAATTGACCCACACTACGCAACTTATGTGCCAAACTAGGAAAAAAATAAACATCATGGATTATTCTTTCAATACCTGACTTAGTCTTAACTGCAATGGTCCCTTGACCTTCGAGTTGAACTGACTTTCCATCACCAAGCTGAACTTGTAATTGAACTGACTTGTCAATAGTGCAGAAAAGACCCTTCTGTCCAATCATATGGTTTCTACATCGACTATCTAAGAACCAAACATCAATCTTACTTATATTAGGATTCAAACAAGTAAGAAACATACTACTTTCTTGTTGCTTTTCTTAAGCAATGTTGGCTTGTTGCTTTGCCTTTTCGCAGCAATTTGCTTCGATATGCCCATAGTCCTTGTAAAAATAGCATTTCTTTCCTTTGTAGTTCTACCTTTGGTTACTTTTGTCATCATTCTCGTGCTTTTGATGTCCTGTATCAGACCTTCCTCAACCTCTTCCATGACCACGGTAGCCACCTCTACCTCGGCCTCTTCTTGCATGCTTTTGACCAGAAGAGCCTTCATCATTTTTGTCTTTGCTCGAGATCTCCACCTTGGATTGAAAAGCATGCTCAAGATTCTTCTCTATCGACCTGTTCATTCTCTCTTCATGTGCTAAAAGAGATCCCATAAGTTCATTAAGGGAAAGTCCTTAGACTATGCAATGGTTGTACCAACATGATCAAATTTATTCGGAAGGCTTCTCAAACGTTCTCTACAACTTTCCTATCTAAGACATTCTCTCCAAATGTTCTCATCTGATTTATGATAACATAAATTCTACAAAAGATATCTCGAACAGATTCACTACCTTTCATAAAAATTGTTTCAAATTCTCTACGAAGTGTTTGCAATTTTACCACGGTTACCCTGGTATCCCCATGGAACTCCTGCCTCAAGATGGTCCATGCTTGTTTTGACCTGGTGGCACTGGCAATCCGTGGGAAAATAGACTCCGCTACAGCTTGTTGCAAAACAAGCAAAGCTTTCACATCCTTTTTACGAAGCTCCCTCGCATCTGTCGCCGTTTCTACAAAACCATTCTCAACCAATTCCCATAATTCTTGTGCAATAAAAAAGGTCTTCATTTTAATACTCCAAAACTCATAATTTTCTCCACTAAAGTTAGGAATCAATGATTGAGAAAGATTGAGGGTATTCATACCATTTGACATGATTAAAAAACTTACACAGAACTTTTATCAAACAGCTCTTGTACAGTGGAATCACGCCCAGAGAACTCTGCTACAACAAGCAACTTCCACAAATTGCAACACTCCCAGCTTCAACGGAACCTGGATCTGACACGACAAATGTTGGAAACTGGTGGTACTCTACTACTGCGGAAACAAATAAATAAAGATGGGCAAGAGAAAAAAACATATCTTTATTTATTAGCTAAAAAAACAAGTACGATTTGAAAACACCAACAATGACACATATGGGCTATTTAAAGAAGAAGAAAAACACTACATGAGCCTATAGATGTGGAGGTAGTTTCCACTTTTTATGCCTGCTCCTAAGAATTAAAAACCCATAACAACTCAACCACTAAACAACTTCTACCACAAACAGTACTGGACCCATTCAACAATTACATAAAACAAGGAGTCCACTACAATACATGTGCATCACACTTCATCAAGAACAGACTGCCACTAAACCTGCAAAAAAGAACACCGCATAATAATCTGGTCAGTTGTCTCCTCCTCCTATACACAAAGAGGGCATCTGGACAGCACGGGCAAGCCTCACGATTGAAGCAATCCAGTGGTAGGTAATCTGGCATGAAAGGAGAACGGGGTGAACCATTTTGTTCTGGTAAGGATAGAGATAACTAAAGGGCTTTAAAAGCTACTTCTAAGTGGGCAAACTTGTGAATCTAATCTCACACATGCCCAACTCAGAAAGCACCATCCACATAATCTATTTAGACAAGCTGATCCCATAAGTGGGAAAATGGGGAGCATTAAGGACTGCACGTCTTCTCAATCATTCACTATGGGATGAGCCTTCTATACAATCAGACACTTTGCTTTTGGCCAAAACACGTAGGTCATTGGGGATGCTAGTCTCATACTGCTCCCATACATATCTCTTTAATAGCCATGGGTCAGCCCAGAAATCAATAAATTTACCATCACCTACCAACCATCTATTGTTTCAGAACTTGTTGAGACCCAAAGTATTACCTCGCCAAGTATGACAGTAGCTTTTAGCCCGAGTGGACCAAATAGTGTTTTGCAAAAATATGTGTTTAAAAAAAGAGCCAAGAGGAAAGATACATTAGAAATAATTCTCCATGCTATCTTCATCATACCAGCCATATTAAAATCGTAAACACGTTGAAGCCCTAGATCCACTTCTTTAGTCTTCAGGCACAAAGTATTCCAATTAACCAAATGCAAACCTTTGCTATCCTATACCTGCCCATAGAAAATTACGTTGGATATTATGGAACATAGATATATATTGAAAGCCAACAAGCTTTTATCTAGATTTCAAATTTCTAAATATTCAAAAGATTTGTTTATCAAATAAAGTGCTAATGAGAAACTTGAAAATTTCGAAAACCAGAAGGAGCGGCTAGAAACAATTTCCCTTCTTCTGATTAGAAGTATAGCATAAAAAAGAGACGAAAGGACCGTTTTATTGAAAAATTTTATCAAATGGAGTTTGTTTTCTTCAATTTGTGATTTGATCAAATGGCGATTTAATTATTTCTCATCCATGTGTATTTGATTGTTATAATATGAATTATAATTTGTTATTACATATTGTGATGGTGGCAGTGACAATGGCGATGTGATGGTGGCAGAATAGTGTAACATTGGTAGTAGAGATGTAACAATGGCAGTGGTGGTGGTGGTGGTGGACCAGTGATTTGTAGGGCGAGTAGGCCACAATGAGTGTAGTCGTTATGACAGCTAGACGGTGGTGGTACCAATGGCCGATAGACAGTAGGGTAGCAATGGTAATGGTGTAGGACGGTGTGATGGCGGCTAGCCAGCTAGGCGGCGGCAGCAACAACATTGGTAGTAGAGGCTGCTGCGGTGGTAGAATAGTGAGCGCTTGGCAGTGGTGGTGGTGTAGTGGTGATTGTGATGATGATGAAGGTGGGGGTGAGAGAGGGAGATTGAATTTTTTACAAATCAACATGGAGTAGTTTTACAAAAAATTCAATTCGAAAATCCAATTGCAATTGGGAATTAATTTAAATATGCAAATCAAACACCCCTTGAAATAAAATTATTGGTGAGAAATTTGTAAATAGCTCCAAATTAGGCTAGGAAAAAACAGTGCCCTAAACTACAATTTAAATTCGAAAGACATCATAAAATCTTACATAAGCTTTAAGCCTATAAGGCATTGCATGGAACCATAGATAATCACAAAAAGAAATATTTATACAAAGTATCGAACTTACCCTATTGCAGATTGCTTAAGTACGTCTATTTTTTATGCTTATCACGAGTCCAAGATTCAAAACTAGAATCAGTAAAACTGCCAATAACCATAATGAAATTCGAATACTAGATGGTTGATTAGTTTCTTTCAATACTCAGCAATGAAATTTTAAGAGAAAATTTGGCTCTATTTTTAGTTTCAAAAATCAGATAAAGCAAGTCCAAAGTCCACACTTTCAAACCAATGGTTTTTTTGAGCTCTTCGTGTCAAATAGCAATGTTTCGAGACTCATGTGCAGCTACATTATCAGAAACTATTAGAAAATCAAATTAGAAGACAAGTATTGTTGAACTTTAGATTTGTGCAAAGGTGTTTTGTATTGTTTCATTAATGAAAATATATATATAATAGACCATTTTCTTTTGATACAAGGAAGTCACAATATCATTGACTGTTAAATTTGAAATCGTGTGGTTGAGGATGTTTCATTGTTTGCCATGAAGTCCAAAATAAAAATTCTCCAATGTTGCAATGCACTTTCAACTAGTAGATTTCACATCCAATGGCTAAAAGTAATTGTGACCTCCTTATTCCAAAAATAAATGCTCTCATGGCATACAATTTGATTAATTTACTTCTAATCTTGTGTTCACAATTTTCCTTTGGTGGGGAACAAGGAATATAGGGGGTTAGATCAAGTTGGTGAAGTTGGTTATTAACTCAAAGAGTTGCCAAAACAAGAAGTAATCTAGAGCCAAGCCATCAAAACAAACACCGATGGCTTGTATGTTCAGACTATCATGGAGCTTATTTTTACAATGAATCTTTTATGTTTTATCACAATCCAGCCATTCTTGCTAAACAAACACCCCTAAGAATCAAGAATTCGCTCAAAATCAATGTTGTGAGATTCTCTTTGGAGCCTTTTTCAATTTGGTTGGAAAAAAGAAGCAATTTGGTGTTTCAGCCGGTTCGAATGAAGGCTTCATAATTTTTTAAAAAATTTAATATAAATAAAGTATATACATATATATATATATATATTAAAATAAAAATTAACCAAAAAGAAATATTATGTTCTTCAACCTAAAAGGCCGAATCAGATTGAAATAGGCCAAATCGTTGCGAATCTAATAACATTGTTCAAAATAAAAGGGGAAAGAATGTGCCTCAAAACTTTTTGTAAAACATTACTAGTATTTTTTTTTTTTGGGTAAATTAGTGGAGAAAGTCAATCTCCACTACTTGTGTTCATTAATATAAAAACTAAACTAAGTACAAAGGGATATCCTTTGATGATGAATATTTTTTTATATCAGAAAGTAAATAAAAAAAGATAAAATCGGTGATCTTGCAGCCAATTGTGGTAGCTGAAGCCATAGATCCATTTTTTGCTAATAAATCGAAGACCTAATTAGCCTCACAATATACGTGTCTAAAGTTCCACCAGTAATCTCGAAGCAACTAAATACAATTGTGAAGTAGTATGACATTTCTATTGAACTATCAAATAACCATGGAGCTTATTTTTCACTGAATTTTTTAATTTAGGAAAAAGTTTATATAAGGTTGCAACTTTAAAATGTAAAATTAAGATGCACCTCAAAAATGGTTTGCGTTGATGCTAGAAAACCCTCAAACAGATCATCTCGACATTTGAGGGAGGGATGTAAAAAAAAAAATGAAAAATAAATAAATAAATCAGTAAAAAGGATCACTAACTGATGATCACTATTTTGGTAATAGAATTTAGCGCAATTAAAGAGGAGCAACTCGCTACAACAAACAAAACAATAAGGACGATAAATCACAATCACTACTTTCAATAGCACATTAGAAAGAGGAAAATAAGGTCATCTAGGGATTGGGGTTGCACTCGTGGTGGTAGCATCACTTGAGCCTCAACTACCACTGGTTTAGGTTTATATTCTGTATTAGAAAACAGCTAATTATTTCTAAAATTGAGTAGGGGCCTGTATTCCCCATTGATCTACCCAAAAAATAAGGTCATCTATATTGCACAATGCAATTTAAAAAAAAAAAAAAAATTATATAAGGGCGAGGCCCTAAACAATCAAATAAAGGCGTACCTCAAAAACTCACTAGAAGAGGTCGTTTTGATGCCCAAAAATTCTTAAATCAATCATTTCGACCTCAAGATATATGGACATGAAAAAAAATGGATTTCAAGTCTTGAAAATAGTGCATCTTGTAATGCATTGTCTGGACTGTCAATTTTCAAGATTTTCAATTATTCACAGATCTACTCAATCTACACTATTTTTTAAGTTTTAAATTTTAGAATTAGAGATGAAAAACAAATTTTTAGTCCATCACAAAGATTTTCAGTACTGAAACAACATCCTTCGATACTATTTGAAGGTATGCCTTACTTTGATGGTCTAGGGCCTTAGCCTTATGCGAACCATACCAAAAATAATACTCAAAAAAGGGGCCAAAAAATGATGAAAATAAACATCATCCATACTTTTTGTGAAAGGAAAATATATGTTGTCATCAGGTTAATATAGAAGGTGTATATTGCAATTTGTATATTTGGGAATGATAGATACAATATCTTGTACTTATGGTAAGTCTAGGTATAGTATACGATTTATTTCTATTATTATTATCTGTAAACCTGAGACTCTTCACATGGTATAAGAGCCAGATTCATCTTAGTTATGTCCATTCCTCGTCCTGAAAGTATTGTCATTGATTTTCAAGATGAGTCTATTGTTTACCCAGTCGGAGTAATTTCTGTGGAGTCATGTTTTGACTCTTAGATATGTCTTTCTACTGAGTCGCTTTCGACTCTCTGATCTGTTTTTCTTTGTCGGATTCTTTCTGTTGACATGTATGACTACGAGTATCGGAAATCAAATATATCCAACGGTTATATGGTCCAATATCCATATGAACGTAACCCCTCTCATTTTCTCAGACACCCGTTGGAGATCAGGGAACCCCTTCGTTTCTCATATACCCATTAGAAAAATACACGGTTACCCCTTCTTATCCTTATAAAATGGGAACCCAGAGAGAGAATGTGAATAACAAGGTATGCGTACATTTCTTCTCTCTCTAAAAGTGAATGGATAAAAATCCGGGCTCTTTGAAAAACGAGGGGTTACGATCAAACGTTGGACCATATGACCATTGGATATATTGGATTCCCACATTGTAAGCTAAGATACGTAAGGCCTCATAGCCATACATGTCAACACTTTCTCAGTAATTTCTCTAATCCACTGTCTCTCTAAGATTGTCTGCAATTTTTGCTCCAATCAAATTCTCAATGATTGCCTCTTCCGAGCCATAGTTTTACCTTAGAGCACATTTTTAAACTCATTTTTTGTCCTCTCAATGATTTAGGTTGTGTTTGTTTGTTCTCTCTTTTTGGAAAAAAAAATGTAGTCTTTTTTATATTATCTTCTCTCTATTTGTTCTTTTTTGTATGTTATCATGTTACTCGATCATGTCTATTCTGGTCTGCAAGCTGCTAAATCCTTCTCGGATCCACCCCGAGCTCTGTTGGCTCTTCCAAGTGTCATTCTATTCTCTCAGTTGTCTCGACTGCTTTGTCTAGAATTTTTATCTGATTGATCGAGCCTACTCTGATATGGCTCTCGGTTCTTGAGACCATATGTTTATGAAGCTTGTTGATCCGCTGCTACTTTCTGTGCTTGTTGATCAAACAATCTGAGCATGACGATCACAACATCTACTGCTCATGTTATACACTAATCTTTTGTCATGTTATACACGAATATTCTATGGTTGTTGATCCGCTGCTACTTTCTATGCTTGTTGATCAAGCAATTTGAGCATGGCAACCACTGCATCTACTGGTCATGTTATACACCTAATTAGCGTTCAAGGAAAGTATATGTTATCATCAAGTTAAAACATAAGGTGTATATTGTATTAGTGTTCAAGGAGAGTATATGTTGTCATCAAGTTAATACATAAGGTGTATATTGTATTAGTGTTCAAGGAAAGTATATGTTGTCATCAAGTTAATACATAAGGTGTATATTGTATTCTGTATATTTGGGAAGGATAGATACAATATCTTGTATTTAACGGGTATGTTTTTAAAGATTGGATGGATGATAGATATATTTATGTGAAGATCTGGTATTTTTGTTTGATTGCTCAAGCCTACTCTGATATGGTTATCAGTTCCTGAGTCGTCTATTCCTAAAGTTTGTTGATATGTCATTGCCGTCTGCTCCTGAGGCCTGCTGATATATCATTACCATGTGTTTCTAAGGTCTGCTGATATGTCATTGCTCGATTCTAGAAATATTGTTCAAACTCCACCTGCTCACTCTCATTGCTCAATTCTAGAAATATTGTTCAAACTCCACCTGCTCTCTCTCAAAGCATCTTAAGTTTGAGGTGGTGTTATTGTATGGATACTGATGTGTTTGAGGGGGTGTTAATATATAGATATATATCATACTGATAGTATGTATAGGTATCCATCTGTATGGATACATATCACTTGATAATATTAGGTTTCCTCGTGTAGATATTTATCTTTTAATTATGATGAATATTAAGTGTTCTTGATAAGTATGATAGGTATCTATCCATAACTATTACTGGCATTATATTTATAATGGGTTCTCATTAGGGGTTTTTGATAGGTACCTATCTATAACTATTATAGGCTGTATATTTATTTATAATGGGTCTTGTTTATTCTTAAATATATATATATAGATTTCTTTGCATATTTTGATATTCTATCATAACCTAGGGTGTGAAAATTGGAGAAATAGGGAAAAGAAGAAGAGGAGGAAGGAGTTGTTGGAGAACTGGGTGTAAGATGGGGTTGAATCATCCTAATTTGGGTAGGGATCATTCATTTGGAAAAATGGAATTTTTTATAAGAACTGGCATCTTTAAGAGAAACAATGGAGAAAAGGCTTTTTGGTTGAAAATTTTGATGGATTATCTGTTTACGACATGAGTTCTCGAGATAGACTCCTTTTTTGACTGGAAATTTTTGGGGAAGTTCGTTTTTGCTAAAATTTGGGAGATTTTCTCTATGTAATTTTGAGGCTGTTGCAGAAAAGGAGAGAGATGGTACATGGGTCACACGAGGAGGCTTTTGCCCCTTTCCGCATGTTTAAGGATAAGATATCCTGCATAGCTATTGCCAGACAACACTGTTGTCACACCC
>NW_006499824.1:1019911-1032062 GCF_000471905.2 Amborella trichopoda
ATTGCAAAAATGTCAATTTTTTTTTTTAATAATAAGGCAGTCATTTGCACATGAATTTTACAATGTCTAAATATTCAAAACAGTAGAAAAAAATATCACAATTTTACTAAAAGCAGAAATATCACATTTTTTTTTCTAATAGTTTGATAGTATCTAAAATTTTCTAACAATAGCCAAGAAAAATAAATAAATTTATTTTTCTAAGAATTTACAGCATTTAAAATTTCTAACATAGATAAAATATCACAATTTTTATTAAAAAGATTATTTTTCAAGATAATGAGGTCGTGTGAGCATAAAATTTATCGGGCCTAAAATTCATGATAATAAGCAGAAATAATTATTTCATTTTATTTTTAAAAAGAATGGATTATTTTTCGAGACAATGAGGTCACTTACACATAAAACTGATAAAATAAAGATCCTAGACGGAAATATCACTATTTATTAAAAATAGACTATTTTTCAGAAAGACGATGTCACTTACACACAAAACTTATAAAATAAAGATCCTGGACGGAAATATCACTATTTATTAAAAACAGACTATTTTTCAGGAAGACAATGTCACTTACCCACAAATACTTGAGAAGGAGCTTCCGCTAAAAATTCGGCTAGAGAGAGGAGTTCACTGTGTTTCGACCAGAGAGAAAAATCTCATAAGTTTTCTAAGATAGGAGTCCTCATCTCTCTGAATTTAAATTCTACTAATATATTATTTTATTCTTTTATTACGTTACAGGTGTGACCGTTAGGTTACGCTTTAAACGACTAAAGCCCACGTCCTTTAGTGGACGTGGCAAGCGCAAAGAAGCAACAAAGCTTTTAAACGAAAAGCTTTGAAAAGTAGAGATGGTCCCTAAGGACCATCATGTTCGAACGAATCATCATGTATTAAAAGTTTATTTTCTTCTTCTTCTTTTTTTTTCTTTTTTTTTTTTCAAAAGTTTAGGATTGTTACAACTGTGCAGTCCGGAAGTGTGTCTCCATTACTTGGGACTAGTTTGATTGTCATGGCACTCTACAATATTGACCAACTCCTAACAATACCAGATACTCATAAACATAATACACCCATTCCCTTCACTTTCACTTGGAGTATTAAATGGCCCACGCTGCCTTTCATAGCATCCAATTACTTGGTGAGCATTCGAAGCAGATTTTGCATTTGCATTTCAAAGAGGTAAATCGCTATTTATAGGGATCATCTGACATTAGGAAAAATTTATTTCAAAAAAAGTTGTTGGTTACTATTTAATAATGAAAAAGGTCTCGATCGCTTGTCACTAAGCGAGGGCAATTATGAAATTATTACTAAACTATAAGGCGTAACCTTGCCAATTATGAAATTATTACTAAACTATAAGGCATAACCTTGCCATGCTTATGAAAAATATGGGTATTTGTACTAACACAACTCTCGAAAAGAACTTGGGCTTAATTGGTTAGTTCGTGATGATTTGTAACACTACATCCTAGCCTCAATTCCTACTAAAAGTAGAGGCCCTCTTCCCATTGACTCACCCAAAATAAAAACACTGAGATATTTTGTTTTAATGTATTTTTACTTAATGATTTATCTGATATTTTTTTTTATTTTTCCACAAAGTTAATCTCACAATGATAGCAGCGGAGCTAATCAAAAACCCATAGTGAAGCCCTAAGGTACTAGCCTATCGACCAAGCAACGATATTTTGATAAATACAGCAACCACAATACATTCTTACCGTAGCTTTTGCATCTTGAGATGTCAAGTGTGAACAAATACTTCATTTAATATACCTTCTAATTTACTATGTTCATGTTTGTACAAAAATAAAAGCATTGATTTGGCATATTTGTTAGCAGTTAATATTATGAGTTGTTTAGTGACACTAAGATATCCATGGTGTCCTTTGGTACTATTTACAGAGGCCATGAGATGTTTTTTTTTTTTTTGGGCAATTTAGTGGGGCTCGTCCTCCTACCGTTTTTTAAATCGTTAGTGGTTTTTTAATGCGTTGAGTGATAATGGAAACTTAGATCTTAGTTGGGCATAAGTGGTACTACCACCACAATCCCAACCCCAACCCCATTCTCAAAAAAAGTGGTAAGTCAGTGGGGATTTGGCCCTTACCCTATAATAAGAATGGAGTCAAAAACCTCATCATGAGGCTCGACGATACTACCGTCAAGGCCCCTGGCTATTCTCGCTATGAGATGTATTAGATTAGTCTATTTTTTACAAAGTTGTTTTACTGTTATATGCACTTTAATTCTATCAAGTACTAATCCTATACATATATTTAAAAGAATTATCCAATCACACTCATATTTCCCAAATTATCATTCAGTCTTACATCCAATTCCCTGAAAGTGGAAAACTTATTGTAGATGATTAAATCTTCAGATTTGATAAAAAAGGTCCCACCTATTTTATAAATATAGAAAGGAAAAGTATTCAGAAAGGGCATTTACTTATAAAACAAAGAGGTCACAACCATTTTTTACCATGAAATTTCAAATCAATGCCCAACAAAAAATTCTTTGAACTTCGTGGCATAACTCAAACCATCCAATTGGACATCTAATGGCTATGATTAATTGTGACCTCCTTGTACTAAAAATAAATGATCTCATAGTATATAATCCCATATAAATATACTTGGCTTCTTTTTCTTTCTTGCCAGGTGTTAGTTTTAATGATTAACCCTCCAATAAATGCAAGAAAACAAAGAAAGCATATTTGACATTTGTATCTGCATGCACTCCAGTTTGGTTTTAGCGATTCACCTTCCTCAAATGGCAGATATCAAGTAGGCATGTTTGACATTTGTAGCACTGCATGAAATCTTAATAATAATATGTATGAGCTGGAAACCATCAATTCATGCCTTTTTTCCCCCATATCTTCTTTCGCAATCTGCATTTAATTTCACTTGGTTCACAATATTAATCTTTAGTTATCCTTCATCATCATCATCCACGCCTTATCCCAGTTATTTGGGGTCAACAACCTCTACTTTCCCTTCACCATGCTTAATCCAGAGCATTCATAACATCATCATCCACGCCTTATCCCAGTTATTTGGGATCAACAACCTCTACTTCCCCTTCATCATGCATAATCCAGAGCATTCATAACATTCACTTGGTCTTTTCCTTGGCCTTGGTATGTCTCCTCCATTTTTTTAAGTAAGTTAAATTTCATTCTATCATTTGCTTATAATAGTTAACCTTTCAGCTTTGAGAATTTCCTCTGCTCTCTCTGTTTAAGTCCTCTTGAACTGTCTATTTGTCCATTTGTTTATCTGCCTTTTAATTGCTGTTGTTGATAAAGTATTATTGAAGTAGGGCTACGTCTCACGAGCATATTAGCATATTTAGAGTATGCAAATATCCTGATTATATTTCAAAATTTCATGAGGTTCTTATTATACTCTGAGCTTTGATTAATAGGTCTCATTGCAAGGAGAGGTGGTAAGATTGGTGAAATTAATTCAGCAAGTTCTTGATTAGTTTCAATGGCTACAAGTGCAACACTACATGTCAAATTTGATTCCCACCACTGAACTACCTTTGGAAGAAAAGAACGGTGAAAGAAAAAGGCCTGCAGCCCTTTGTTTGGATTATTTGGCAGTTGAAATATGTAAACCAGGATTTATATACTGCGAAATTCGAAAAGAACTGGGAATGAAGCACAGAGAATCTGCAAATTGGGCTATGGTGTATTTTGTTTTTGGGAGGGTCCCAGTTGCAGTAACAAGACATGCAGTATAATCACTTCAGACTTACCTGTCTAAAGGGCAGGAAATGGAGAAAAGGTCCTATGACGTCTCACCCAAAAATATAGGCATATGTAAGATGTCAAGGCCCTCTCCCTTTAGTTTCATTTGAGGAAACAAATATTGATATCCTACAACAAACTTGAGTTGAAACGGTATGGGTGCACGCTAAAAGAAAAGATTATGAAACCAAAAAACCTTCTTCAATTCCATAAGCGATTAAGTTTGGCTACAAGAGGATGGGAGAATGTAGTAATTGATACATGTGAGAAACAGAGTTCTACAATTATGATGCTTAACTATTGTAATGGCCATCTAGAATTTCAGAAAATATATATGTCCACAACCTCAATGTATATATCACAGTTTTGTATCTTTTGATGGGCTTAAATAATCATATTCTCTTCCGTTGTGAATGCCACATTTTCCTAGTCACAAAGTGCCACCACCATTGTTGAGATTTTAGCAAATATATGCACTCAAGTCTTACTACACAGGTGATCTTAGGCAATTCTAAGAAGCATTATACGCTTTTTTTCCAGTTTTGGCACCAGAAAAAAATGGATGGATCGGCTCTCACATTTTTCTAGTTTTGGCACTAGAAACCTTTTGATGGATGGGAATCTATTTGTGCCTATTTTTACAAAATTTGAAGCTCCTAAAATAGTGCAGACTTGATGGATATGTTATGTATATTTGAAAATAGACAGTACAATGTATAAGAAGACACACCCATCTTTATGGCTTGAAATCCATTTATTGTTCCAGATTTATAATTTTCATGGTTGAGTGATCAATTTGACAGTTTTTAGGCACCAAAACTACGTTTTCCTGATCGAGATCATCAATTTAAGCATCTTTTGGCACTAGAACTGCATTTTCATTGTGGTTTTGAGCTATTTGTAAAGCTTAGCCCTTATATAAACTTCTGCCATGTTTAAAATATCGATAATGACAATTTCCAATTTGAGAACCTCCTAATCATATTACTGCAACATTAAGATTGTTTATCCAAAAATATCAAATAAAATTAGTGGCATTTTGAATGCATATATCTAACATTGTTCTGTTAAAATGAAGCTTTTATAATGGAGAAGCCTTGTATGAATGGTTTATCTCAAAGTCTAAATTTGGATCGTTGGTTGTGCTTATTTATCCCAACATTAACCTTCATTGAAAATAACCAATGCTTGCTTATCCTATTATTATCCTTCTTTAAATTAATCAATCCTGTGGAGTCTGTTTTAGGCCTAGAGGAAAGATAAAAATTCATCTTTTTCCATTGTAGACCTACGATTAGATGGACTTTATCATAATCAAGTGAAATCAAAGCTTTTGCTTTTGTTTTGGAGTGACAAATAAATTCAAAAGGCCTATTTCTCATTGCATTTTTTTTTGTGAAAAATAGAAGGAAAAAATTTATATAAGCGCGAGGCTCTAAACAATCAAACTAGGGTGCACCTCAAAAATTTGACTAGAAGAAGTTGTTTTGGTGCCCAAATATCCTTAAATTTATCATCTCGACCTCAAGATGCATGGACATGAGAAAAAAATGAATTTCAAGTTTTGGAAATACTGCATCTTGTAATGCATTTTTGGATCGTCAATTTTCAAGATTTTCAAGTTTTCATAGATATGCTCGAACTACACTATTTTTTAAGTTTAAAATTTTATAATTAGAGGTGAAGATATATTTTAAGATTATCACAAGGCTTTCCAATATTGAAACCACAATTCTCGACACTATTTGAAGGTGCGCTTTACTTTGATTGTGCCTCGGTCTCGTACAAACCGCACCCAAAATAGAATATTATAAAAATGGATGACTACTTCGTGTTGGTCCCTTTCATAGTAGATAGCGTACAACAATCCAATTTATTTACCTTATGTCAAACAAATATCATAATTTCCCAGTATTTTAGAAAGAATTGAAAGCATTAAAAAAAAAGGGGAAGATTCCATCAAGGGTTCCAGGGGCTTATTTTGATAGGGTTGCAGTCCTACGGAAATTTTTTTCTTTAAAATGTGGAATCTATTTGATTCCCACCTCTATATATCAAGAATCGGCCGGATCTCGTTAGGAACCATATGCTTCTGATGCAAGCCAGTTCTATCAAAGAACCGAACCGAGCTAGACAGCCCACTTCCCATCTCTTTTTATTTTTAACTAATTTTGTTCAAAGAAAGGTTTTTAATTATGAGAGAATGATTCGGTGAAGCACCCCTCCCTTTCCAAGGGGGCAATTCCATTGTTTATTACAATATTTAAAGTGTTATTGTATGTTTAAAAAAATTATTCACGAATGTGGATGGCCCCTTGTGCGATGGCACGAGAAGATTCAACATGAGGTTCCCTTACAAAGAGCAAACGGCCCCATGTTCCTCCTTGGAATTCTTCATCAGTTCATCTAAGAATATTTAAGCCCCTGTAGAGGGGTGCCACTCTTTCCTCAAAACTGCCTAATATGCCCTCATTTAGGGTTGGGAACCCTAAATGATAAGGGACATTTTAGCAGGTTCAACCAAATGATGGGAGTGGAGCTGGAAATGGGCTGAGTGGCCCGGCCAGGCCCTAAAAAATTAGGGTATGCGGCTGAGGATATGTCCTAAGGACCAGGCCACCACATCCCGAGCGTTAGGTGCCAGTTTGAGTTGGGCCTAGGCCTGGTTAGGCACAATCTTATCCTTTTTTTCTTTTGTTTTTCTTTTATTGTATTTGGCCAGGCCCAACCTTTGTACTAGAGCCTCTTCGGCATGGTCCAGGGCCACAATTTCTTCGCCCAGGTCTAGGTTTGGCCTAACTTATTCAAGTTCTGAACAAGGCAATTTGGGAATTTTTTAATATGATTAAGGAGGTAACTAAGTAAAATAAAAATGAACAATAGACTATTTAATATTAATGGGAAAAAATCATATAGAGTTGAGGCTCTAAACAATCAAATTAGAGCCTACCTCAAAATTTTCATTAGAAGAAGTCGTTTTGATGCCCAAATATCCTCAAATTGATCATCTAGACATCAAGATGCATGGACATGAGAAAAAAAAATGGATTTTAAGAAATAGTATATTTTGTAGCGCATTTTTGGACCGTCAAATTTAAAGATTTTTCAAGTTTTCACAGATCTCTCGATCTACACTAATTCTGAATCTTTAAACTTTATAAATAAATATGAAAATATATTTTAAGGCTATCAAAAAAATTTCCACTATTGAAACCTCATTTCTCAACACTAATTGAAGGTAGGCATCAATTTGATTGTTTAGAGCCTAGGCTCTATACAAACTAATATTTCAATCCCCTCATTGATTTTGTAAGCGGTTTAAACCCCTTAAACAATATTTTCCCTTTGTTTGATGTATAATAAATATGGGTGCAGTCAGCATACGGATGCATCCGTAGCTGTAGAGGTAAGGTGCACCTTCAAATTTTATCATGGTATATAATTTTGATATAAAATGTTCTTAGGATTATCTCAAAATCTATTTTTATATCTAATTATAAAATTTTAAATTTAAAAAATAGTTAAAATCAAGTAGATCTATAAACATATGACAACTTTAAAATAAACGGTGTAGATAATATGTTGTAAAATGCACTATTTTTTAAACTTAAAATCTTGTTATTTTTTATGGTCATACAGGTGATCAATCCAAGGGTTTTTCAAAATTAAAACTATATTTTTTGATAGATTTTTGAAGTGCATCCATAGTTGGGCATGTTAAGGTTACAATGTTATATAAACTTTTTCCAATAAATATTCATGATTAATATAAAGCCACGAACGTGGCAGTACTTTATAGCTGTGAGTTGTACGGTAACACCGTGATATCCATCGTATCCTTATTGTTTAGTGCAGGAATAAAAAAGACACTGTTTATGAGTTACCTCTCAAAAATTTATTTTTAAGATGGATTTTTGGACTTAATTTTTAAGAATATATAATATCTAATATGAAGATCATGACTATGAAAAACAAAAAAAGTTTGTAAATTAAAAATAATAATTTTATTAATAAAATATTTAAATTGTTAGTTTCAATAGGTTTTAGATGACCATCTATTTGCATCGATCTTTAAAATGGATGCTTTATACATCGGAGACCACTAATGTAGACATGCGGGGTCCTCACTGCATGAAATAGTTTTCCAATAGAAAAATCTCTTGGAGTGTTCTATTTCTTTCAAAAGCACTGTACAAACTATGCACACGTCTAAATCAGCCCTATGCATGCATAATCAAAGCATCAGATCATCCCTTCTTTCCTCCGAGCTATCGTTTGAGTTTACAACTAAATCCCTTTGTGGCAAGGAGTGAAATGGTAGAGCATCAATCATGTTCATTGTTCTCCATAGATCTGGCACAATATTTCCGACCAATATTCACATGTAAAATAAATTATTCCGCTCATATGCTATGGAATAGTTAGGAGATAGCTTTAACCCGTGTTTAGAGACTTGCCAAGGTACTCGGCTCTAGGGCAAAAAAGCCCTAAAAAAATTAATAATTGATAAAATATGAAAAAAAATATATTCATGAAGTCATCACGTAAAGTACAAACTAAAATCAACCTTTAAAAGTACAAAATATAAAAAAAGTTACAGGGAGAGATTTTAAGAAATGGCTCTTATATTATGCTCTCTCAGGAGCAAACTGTACATTAACTCTGTCGGTCAAACAATCTAGTAAGGAGGGATTTTTCCACATGAAATTTTGAGAATCATATAAGAGTCGATGATTATTCTCAAAATAAAAAAAATATCAAATGTTGAGTTTGTAAATGCTCAAATCTCACATTCTAATAATTCAACAGACTCTATTCAATCTTGAGACATCACTTTTAAGTTGCACAGATTTCTCTTTGAGTTTAGTTTTGGGTTGAAGAAGTTATATTTTTAAATTTTGAGATCCTAAAATAACTCATCGGATTTTGAGTAAATGGACATTATATTTCCGGACTGATAAATCTTTTATGTCAAAAAAAATCCAGAATAAGGAAAATCTAAAATTAGGAAAAAAAAAAAACTTTATAAAGTATTTCTAAAAACATCTAAATCATATAAAATATTTATACACCATTCATATATTTGTTACAATCTTTTTATTTTATTTTATTTTATTATTATTATTTATATGCTCCCCTGGTGTACACACTAGGCTACTTGCGCGTCCAAAAGTAACTCAGCCAACCTTATTACAAATGGCAAAAAATTATAAAGGTATTTTTGACATTTGTATGAAGAAGACTGTCACTCAACATGCAGGCATCCTATTAATGGTATGTATGAGCTGGAACCCATTAATCCACCCCTTTTTCCCTTGATTCTTCCTTTGCATTTTAGGTTTGATTTCAACTTGGAGGTTCACAGCATTGTCCCCTGTAGTTTTCCATCACCTCGCTTAGTCCTTCACCTTGCTTGGTCTTCTTATGACATCAACCAATTCTTTTCATGATCTTACTTAGTCTTCTGCGTTCTTTCTACTCAAGAACTTCCAGATTTTGTTAAATCATTTTCTTATAAGATTCGACCTTTCGATCCATTTTCTTATGAGACGCGACCTTTCGATTTCTAGTTTTTGAGTTTGCTCTTTGCCTGAGTCCTCTTTGAACTGTCTAATTTACTGATGCATTTGTTTATCTACTTTCTAAGTTTGGGTCTCATTGCAACAAAGGAAAGTTTAATGGCAGCGACTCGGCAAATACTTGATTAGTTTTAGTATCAGCAATCGCAATACTATATCCCCAATTGATTCCCACTGAAATTACAATTACACTGAGAAAAGAGAAGTGAGAGGACAAAGCATGCAGCCCAAAGTTTTGATTTTTGGTGGATTGAAATATGTAAAACAGGGGTTTATAGATAGTCAACTTGGAAAACAGCAAGCAATCAGGCATAGGCGGAATCGGAAAATTGGGTTTTGGTGCATTTCATTTGGGGTGGGCCTCAGTTGCTCCTATGGTGACATGCAGTATAATCACTTCAGAATTATAAACAGGAGCTTAAATATAGCAGGTATGTCCAAAAGTTCGAAGCATGAACCCTCTAGGTTCATATTGGAATGCAGATATTGAAATATTACCATTACGACGCTTAAAGAATATAATATGTAGCCAATAAACCATGCAGATACTTGTATTTTGGACTTTTACATATAGTTTTACCAACTTATATTGATTATGGACATGTAGTCATGTCTAATAAGATTGAAAATTGAGAATTGTTGAATAAAATTTAGTGATGATGAGCCGGTTCATCCTTAATGAATATTGTAGCTGTATAAGAAACAAGATACATACTATATGTACCCACATGATAAAAAAAAACTTCAGGTGTATTTTTCATTAGGACTAGCATCGTGCATTTTCTTTTGGGTCACTGATATATCCAACTGAGGTCCACAGTTTCAGACCTGGACCCGACCCAATTGGATAGACTTTTTAAATAAAGTTCATTTTACAGTCTTTTAAGAAATGACGACCTACAAGTAACTTTATGGCAAGCATTAGCAAAGGAAAATTATGATTCACCTTTGAACCAAAAAGTGGTATTCACCTTTGAACCAAAAAGTGGTAATTTTTACATTTATTAGGGTTCATCAGTTCAGAAACTGTAAGATACTTCATCTCAGTGTTTTATATTGCAACGAATTTTCTTACTAAATTATCTGACTTGAGGAACATATATGATAGTTTTGCAGGGCAACTCCACATATATAACAAGAATTTTTGCTCCTCTGCAAACCCAGTCTTCCTATCCCTTGCATTACTGTAAGTTGCATATATTCTTTTTTTCATATCATACTTCTGTATTTCATATAATCTATTGCTAAAACTATCTTGTATACATGCAGCAATATGCAGCTTCTCATCCAATCAGCTTCTATCGCATCGCCATCATCTTCACACAGCTTCTCATCCAATCAGTTTCTATCGCATCGCCATCATCTTCACACAGCTTCTCATCCAATCAGCTTCTATCGCATCACCATCATCTTCACAGACAAGTAGAATGAGGACAGCACAACACCAATCCTTCATTGAATTCCAGGATATAAGCATTCATCCTATAAGAGAGGCATTTCTATTCTCCACACCCCCTATAAAAATATTTCATATGATTAGATAGATATTACCATTTTCTTAATATAACACAGTAAACACTTCTTCTTCTTTTTTTTGACAATATTAAGTACTTTTATTGAATGGCATATCAAGTACTTTTATTTTTTTACTCACTTTTACTTTTTTTGATATAACAAGTCGATGCCTTTCCAAAACAAAAGAATTATTGTTGAAGTATTACCAAGAAGAAATTTGTGGTTTAATTGCTTGTACGACGGTTGTGGTAAATGCTTGAAAGCTACTCCTCCAGGAACACAATCACATTTCGAGTGTACATCATGCCGTGTTAAAAATGAAAATTATACTTAGCATTCCAGGTTTATTCACCGTAATAATTTTACTTAGCTTGATAAAGTTCTCTTGTGGGACCAAATTATGTACTTGGTCTTCTGGTAAAAAAATTGCATAAAAATTATATGCCTTTTATGACTTTATGAAAATTATAAGCCTTTAATATGTTTTAATTGAATATAAAAACAAATTAAATTATCTTATATGTTAGAAAACTATAAGGCAATAAATAAATAAAAAATACACATAATGGACATTTGAATTTTCTCCCAGTATACCTGTAACCAAATTACCATATCATCATTTAGTCAAATGGTATCAGTACTTTCTCATATTAGATGCTTTAACCATGTCATCATTGTATTTTCCATACCAATTAATCCTAGAGAATACAAACGAATCTTTCAATAGAATTCAACCATGCTATGACACAGTTTACTTAACGTGTAAAAATACAAATTACTCATCGTATACATTTAGGTCTCACACATATTATAAATTAACAACTAAATCAATACATAACAGACATATAGATGAAAGGATAATTACCAAAATGACGTGTTTAGAAGTGCATAAACCGTAGTTAAATATGGAAAAGACATGTTAGAGATATTCCAATTGGAAACAATTGATATAATTATAAAGAAAGCATCTTCAAGCCCTATTTCTCTTTCTTTACCTTGATACTAGAGTGCCGCGTTCTCTCTCGACCTCGATTGTGGATTTTTTGTGTCTTAGTTATGGTGTTTGAAAATATTGGTGATTCTTTTGTTGTGTTTTATACTTTGGGCTTTTGCTTATTTGGCTTCTCATTGATTTTTGCTTTTTTTCTTTTTGGGTTTTGTACGAGAAATATGTAGGAAGATATTATTTAATTTTGGTACAAATAAGTCACAATCACTCTTGACCATCAAAATTTTCAAATCGAGTGGTTGTATATATATATATATATATATATATATATATATATATAT
>NW_006499824.1:1040499-1056732 GCF_000471905.2 Amborella trichopoda
CCTGGAAGCTGCAAACCTTAATCTCTTTGAAGCTTTGTTAGATCACTATGAAACCTGATCTCCGTATTCAAGAATTTCTTCGGAAACAAGTATTTCAAAACTTCAAGATATCAACAATTCCAATTTTGAGGAACCCAGAACTTTCAAGTTCCAAAACTCCAAATTCTAGTTACCAATTTCAAATGGGAAACATTGCTATACTTCTCCTACCATTTAGAAGATATATACTTCCTCCTATCTTGCGGTTCAATTTAGATCAAATGAGTCACTGACCATTTGATCTAGATGTGACACCTCAGAGTATTTTATCTTGAATTTTTTTTACAAATTATAAGAATATAAAATTTGGTATGTGCCATCATCTTAATGGGGCGCACTTAAAAAATATTTTAAAAAAACTATTTTTTATATAATACAATAACGAAAATAGCCCTAAAAATTTTAGGAGTTATTTTATTTTATTGGGAATATTATTTTTATGTTTTTTACATGTGCGAGTTTAAAAGAAGAATGAATGTCCAAAATTTGGTGTTAAAATGTTATGTAAACAAAATATTAAAAACAAAATAATCTAAAGGCGTGACATTTTGGTTGGAGCCATCTCAGTTGTCTATTCAAAAGAGACGATCGGATAGAGAAAAGTATATAAGTTTTATACAATAGGGGAAGTAGAGAAAGTTTGCCCATTTCTAATGACTAATATTCCCAACATCGACCAAACCTAATTATTCAAGGCAAAAAGGTACTAAGCTACTTTGACAACATGTTGATATCACAGTACACCAACCTCTTCATGTATATGATTAGATTTTCAAGCCAGTGCCCTGATATATCAAGGAAATGTACACAATAAGACTATTTATTTTTGATACAAGGAAGTCACGATTATTATTAATCGTTATATTTGAAATTGGATGGTCAAAGATGTGTCATTGTTTAGGCACAAAGGGCAAAAGAAAAAAATTCTTGAATGTTGTGGCACACTGTCATCTTTTAAATTTCACATCTAATGGCTAAAAGTGATTGTGACCTCCTTGTACCAAAAATATACAATCTCATAGTATGCATATTTTAAAAAAGCACAATAAAAGACTAACTAGACTTGGTTTTTTAAAAAACATCTTAAACTATGAAGTTGGGTAAAATTACTTTTTCCTCATTGTGTTAGATTATAACTCTTCTCCCACGTGTGTGCTAATATTTAAAAAACCATAGTAAAAGATTAACTAGATCTAATATTTTGAAAAACATCTTGAGCGGTTAACTGGAGTGGAAATAAACTTTTTATTTTTTCAATTTGTTGAAAAGATAAGAAGATATAATACAACTCTAGGCCTATTTAATTGGGGGAAAGGGGATAATGGAAGAAAAATCAATCAAATACAGTGATTTAAAAAGCGGACCACTCAGCACCTGGGTGGTCCCCTAGACGGTCCAGAAGGCTTGGGGTAGCCAAATTAGGCGAGATATCCCTAGGCACTCGGGAACCCACCTAGGCGGGTGCCTAGCCTTGGTTGGCCGCCTAGGCCTGCGCCCCACCCAAGGGCGGAAATGCTCCTTGTTAAGGACATTTTTTGTTCCAAGGGAAAAATTATGGGTTTGAAAAACCTAAAACCCACTACAACCTGTTTTAGATAGAGAAAAATCACAAAAAACTGGTTTGGTAACTTTAGTAATTTGGTTGGTAAATTTTAAGGTTTAACTATGTGTAGACTGTGGAGTGTGGACAATCGGACTGGATAATTGGTTATGGATTTACGGTTATGGAGTATAGAGGAGTGCGTGCTATGTGGACTTGTATAATATGCATTTGAAGTGCCCTAAATCCCTAATTCTTATGTGTTATACAGTTATACTTATATTGTTACACTAGATACCTATTTCTTTCTATTGGGCCACCCACGTTTTAAGCACCCGCTTAAGCGTTAGCTGGCCTGGAGCCCTCGGTTGCCTAATCGCCGCCTAGCGCTTTTTGAAACACTGATCAAATATATGCTCCTCTGAAAGCATATCTTTCATTAATGGCGTATGGTAAAACTAGAGTTTAAAGAAACGGATTGGTGGGGCAATCATCCACATGCCGATCTTGCATTGGATTGATGGATTTAGATCAATATGGATTAACAATGAGGAAATATTAAAAATATACAAATTTTGAAAAATTTTAAACAATATGAGAAAAAACTTGTTGGGGAGCTTTAAGCATTGGAATATACCTAGAAAATGAAAATTCAAAGGGCAAATGAAAAAGAGGTTTTTAAGGTGGGAACCAGCCAGTAGTGATACTTGGACCCATCTCAGTCATTTCCCGATCAAGGTCAGGTGATCACCGACATGGACCATGTTTCTTGAGACACTAGTAAAACTCATGGGCAAGCTTTTTATGCTTCCCCTACAACATAAAATTTATATACTTCTGCTTATCCAACCGCCCATTCTGAATGGATGGCTAAGATAGCCCCAATCACAATGTCACATCTCTACACTATTTTATTTTTAATTTTTTTTGACAAAATATTGATACCAAACTTTGGACATCCACTCCTCTTTTAAATTGGCACTTGTAAAGCATAAAAAACAAATATTCTCAATAAAATAAAATGACCAAAATACCTCTAAAATTTTCAAGGGGTATTTTTGTTATCATATTTTTATCAAAAATTATTTTTAATATTTGTTTTAAGTGCGCCTCATTGAGAAGATGGTACGTACCAAATTTCACATTCATACAATTTGTAGAAACAAAACTAAAAGTGAAATTCTATGAGGCGTCAAATCTAGATCAAACAATGAGTGGCTCACTTGATCTAAATTGGACGGCTTGATGGAGGAAGTATATATCTTCTATGGTGTGGGGAAAATATAGAAACTTTTCCCAAAACTCTATTTAGGACTTCAAATTTGGGGGGTGTATTTTCCCTTTAGTAAACAACCTCAAAAATAATAAAAAAATATATAGAAAAAACTATACCTAAAATATGTGTCTAGAAAAGGAAAAACATCCTAAGATTCAATGGAAATTGTTGAACACACGGATCTTTAGATGCTCAAAATGCAGTTTTATAAAAATCCTATTACGCTTCTTATCTGAGAAGTAAATATACAGTGTGACACTAGGGGAGAACTCTATATGAACTAGAAAAGCCAAAGATTGGGTGTTTGACTTTAATTTGCGTGTTAAAAGTGGGCGATCTCGATCAAGAGTCTTTAGGAATCGAATGAAACCGAACTAGTTTCTTAAATATTTTTTTAGATCGCTGATTCGGACCCATCTAGATCATTGATCCGGCGACCCATCGTGAAGCGGTGGATGAATCTATAGATGAGACTTTCACTCCTCGAGTAGTGGATGAATCCACTAGTGTTCGAAAACTTGCCGCAGAAACTGATCAAGGGGAGTAATCGGTAAACCGGTCAGTTCAACCGGCCTCACTAGGTAGATCCCAGTCGATCCAAAAAGTATTATTATATATATATATATAATCCAAAAAAATGATAAATATATTTACAGCATGATTAAACAAAGCATGTTTAAATGAAGTTGAAAAGTAGCGAAAAAATAGAATTAAAAAAATCAATTTATGTACAGAAGTATTTTCAATTTTTTAAAAAAAAGATGAGAAAACATAAAAATAAGTATTTATGACCAAAATACTTTTCAATCTTGGTCAAAATGATAAAAAAATATTAAAAAACACATAATAAATAAATCTCTTATTTTTTGAAATTTTATATTTTTTAAAAAAATTAAATGTTCGGCCGGTCCACCAAAACGGCCAAATCTATATCGCTTAAGTTTTGGTTTGACCGACGGCCAAGTTTGTGAATACTTCTTCCACATATGAGACTTTCACTTCTCTATTCTCTCTCAAATCTCTTTTAAGCCTTTAGTATGGACCCGGTTTCTATGCGGCCAAGCTTTTATATATATATATATATAGAAATATAGGTCTATTAATAGATCTATTTTTTAGATAAATTTTTTATCTTAATTTTTAAAAACAAGTAATCTTTAATATAGAGATAGTAAATAAAGAAAAAAAAAAAGTAAATTTTTAAAAAAGTAATAATTATAATTCCTGGAACACCTACTTGCGACGGATGCTTTACATTTTTTGGAGTGCATGCGGTCCGAAACACTTTTTCGGCTCTCACGCCAGGGTGTCTTACACTTTTTTGGTGCGTTTGATAATGGAGAAAACTTGTGAAAATCTCGTACTTTCTCCGTACTGTAATTTTTATTTACCGTTTGGAAACAGTAAAAAAAGAGTAAAAATGCAGAAACTTGCAGCGCATGGGGACGATTATCTGGGAAAGTTCATGGGGTATTAACCCCGCCGCTGGAGCTCTCCGCCTCCCCCTTTCTACCGCCAGTGATAGAAACTCTGCCTCCGCTCTCTCTCACCATCAAGGAACCCTGCTCTCTGGCTCTCTACAGAAAGATACCAGGTACGCTCATCCATCTCTCTTGGTCTTCGTCTCTTTGTTTCTCTCTCTAGAATTCTGATACTGGTTTTGCTCAGCCCCTTTTTGCGGTGTCTCTGGATGCTGTTGAATCTTCATATGGGTTTTAGTCTCTCTCTACAACTTTGAGATGATTTTGGTGGACGTTGTGGTTGGAGCTTTCAATTTTCTCTCTCTAGAAATTTAACAGGGTTTTGCTCTTACAGTTGGTTTCTCCGTAGATAATACCCGCATCTAATAGGTTTTTTCTGTTAAAGAGATTTGAGAGTATATTAATGCTCCCAACTCTAACAAGTTCAAGTTTAGCATTCATAGGTTTGTTGTCTAGTTTCTTAACAGGGTCAAATTTAGTTTAGTTTGCTCATTTGATTGAAGAATCATTCATTGGTTTGATTGTCAAGTTTCTTCTTCTTTTTTCTTGAAATTTTCTGCATTTTTGGTCTTTTTACTATGAATCGTGCGTTCATATTGTATTTATTTATTTTTATTTTTTTCACTGTGTTGTGATTATTTTTGTGGATTATTTGGCTCTTTTAACACAAAGGTACCAACAAATATCTAGTTTACTGCAAAAAATTAGGGGCAAGATAGCATCTTTTAGATGTTCTACTTCATCAATTTTTATTTTTTTTTAATATTCTGTATTTTTTTAGTTTGGAACTAAAAACCTAAATATTATTTGTCTCATTTTTTATTTGTGATTGTCCTATCATCATTGTATTTATTAGGAATCTTTTTTAGTGGTGGATATGGGGGATCGAATGGTGGTGGTTTCGGTTCTGCAATTTGCGTGCTCAGATGATGTCTCTGCAAATGTTGACAAAGCAGAAAGGTACTCAGGTTCATATGATTTTTGTTGTGCTTTTTTCTTCTTTGTTAGTCTTTGTGTGATTGATACTAGTGATTGGGAAAACTTCTACATATCCTTTCTTCAGGTTTTTGTATCATCGATAACAAATGATTGGGAAGAGAAACACTGCATAGCCTTGTTAATGAATGAAATTGTGATGTTTATTCAATTGCTGATGTCCTAAATATTGCAGTTTGGGAAATTATAGAAAAAGGCATTTTATTCTTGATGATTTTTTGTTTTGTTTTTTATTGCTTCAGAAATCCTGTTTTTTATCTTGATGATAGTTTGTTCTTGCTGAATTTTTTGTATAAAATGGGGCAGCAAGAAGACGAGCAATATGTTGGGGTGATGGGTTGCACTAAAACGTCATGCCCTACATAATTCTTCAAAATAATAAATATCTATCTTCACTCCATGAATTTACAGAAAAACAGTAATGTAGCAGTTTTATCATTATCTTAGGTACTCATCATAGATTGTTTTTTTCTTTTTTATATCAACAGAATTTAATCAAAGATTGTTCTTTAAGGCAAGCACATGAAGTTTGTATTGTGAGCACTTAAATTGGTTGGAAGTTTTCCTCCAATACTCTTAATAGCAAGGAATAAATCGTTGCCCATTAACAGTGTTGTGAATATTTAAAATCAATGCAATTCATATGGAGTTTATTTTGTGAGCTCTTAAATTCGTTGGAATTTGCAAATTTGTATTAATTTAAATATGCATAACATTGTTAATGGGCAACAATATAGTCCTTCTTATTTGGGGGTGTTAGGGGAAACATAGTGAATTTGGCATTTTTAGGCAATTGGATTTCTTTGATGGGTGTGAATATTTAATACAACGTTCATTTTTCTTTTGAATATCTTGTTGAAAGGATGGTTTTATGTAGGAGATACAATTATATGATTTTCTAATGTTTTTTGGAGAACTAATAGGCCATGAAGATATGGAGTTTACTGCTTGTCAGATGATTTAATGTTCCTTCAATTGCGCATGGAGTTCATGTGTACCACATCAGGTGTTCTAGTGATGTGATGCTTATATGATCAATGTCTCACTCCTTTCATGTTGTACAAAGATGAGCATTTCATGCTATGAATTTTCACCGGTGCTGAAGCCCCCTACTGACTTCCTACAATGGGTAGCAACATTAAGACCAAAATTTGTGAAATTCATGTGACAAATCCACTTTGGGAAGAGTTCATTGTACATCTTAGTTTATGGGTGGGTTGTAAGGCATGAAACCTCAGCTAATGTGTCGAAAAGACAGTTTGGAATCTGTTTTACATATATATTTATCCAAGGGCTTTCTAGAGAAAAACCATCTGAAATGCTTTTTCTATGACAACGGATATTTGAGGTTTAACTTTTTTCAAAAAGATATTCCCCTTCCACCTAGCCATTTGAGAGGGCACTAAGATAATATTGCCTCTCTTTTGAATACCTTAAAAAAATAAAACAAAGAGAACCACGGCTATTAGAATGAAATTTGGGTAGTGGTAACACTCATGGTCAATGGCCGCCTTTCATGCTTGCACAACTAGTGAAATACCCATAATTTGAATACCAGTATTTCCATCACAATTAGTTGTCTTTAAGCTTCTAAAGATGAAATACGGGTAATTAAATCATCCATTTTTGTATTTAAGGTTCTAAAGATGAAATACAGGTGATTAAATCACCCATATTAGAGTTTACTAGAGAGAGAAAGTAGCTTTCAGATATAGAGAGATTCTAGTGTTCAGTAGAGAGATAGGAGCTTTTAGAGAGTGTATGTGGTCTTAGAGAAGTGTTTGCTAGCAATGAGACTTAAAAGAGATGTCCTCTAGTGCATATCAGAGAAAAAGGAGAATATAGGGAGATCCTCTAAGTTTATGATAGAGAGAAGAGATAAGAGAGTATAGAGGATATTTTAAACTTCGATCGGAGGTTCAAGTGGAAGGCTCTAAATAGGCACTAGGAAGGCCCCAGAGGACATCGATGGAAGTAGTGGGAAAGTATTTGGTGGCTTATGGTCTGACTAAGTTTAAAGCAGAATGGCGGAGCAAGATTCGTGTTGCTTCTCCCAAATAGTTGGGATAAGGTTCGTGTGATGATGATGATGAGATAGGAGAGAGGTTTTTACCAAAAGAGAGAAGTGGGATTCTAAGGAGAGATTGAGAGTAAAATTTATATAGAATTTTGAATACCCCTATTTGAAATTGCGATTTTAGAAGAGGCCCAATGTTGTCTTATTGACACTCCCAAAAGTGACTTGGAGGGGTGATTTTTTTTCTCAAAATGTAAAACCCCAAATATCCACTATAATACTATATTGATGTTATAAAAGAAAAAAAAAATTTAAATAATATCTCAGATGAATTTTCTCTTAGAGCGCCCCTGATCCAGTTAGGGAAAAAAATATACTGACATTTCTCTAAGACTGAAGGACAAAAGGTTGGCTTACCACTTGATAACCTTATTGTGTATCACTCTTGTAAGTTTCAATATGAAGCCTACTAATAAAATGAAAAGAGAAATCCAGGAGTTTATAGATGCCTAAGTGGATGATGAGGACCAATACTTGTGTTAAATGTCTTATGCAATTAGTGATGAACATTACTCATGTCAAATGCCTTGCTTTCTTTCTCTCTAATATCCCATCCATATGATAAGATGCTAGGACTGAGATTCCTTTCAAATGCAGGTTGGTTAGAGCTGCCCATAAGAAAGGAGCAAATATTATTCTTATTCAGGTATGAGATCTCATTCTTATGTGACGTAATGCAAATATTTGTGTGAAACTTACATTTTCAATGTCACTTATTTTATGGGAATTATGGTTATTTTGTGTCTTTACTTGAAAAGGGAAAACTTGATGCATTTTTTTAATTTTGAACTCTATGAATGCATAACATTATATGCCAATTTTGGGTAGCCAATTGCTTAGTTATTTTAGAAGATGGGACATCATTGTTGATTTAAAGCTGGGACCTAGTGTTTTGGGAATTTTTCTTTATTCATAGGACAATTTCGTTCTGTACTATAAACTTTCTTGTCTCATGATTCACTTCATCCTTGATTATGGTTCCCCTAGTTTTGAGATCCAGTTCTTGTCTTGGCTATTCATAGTTGCTAATTATTCTTTACCTGCAACAGATTTTGGGTGGCAAACTGCTGGCAGTCATCCTTTTTTTTTTATGATAAATAACTTTGTTGCATTCATTGTATCTCAGAAATTTACAGTTGAGCTGTGTGTGATGCAAAAAATTCAAAAAAAGAATGTACAGAAGACATATGTTTGGTCTATACAAAATGAACTCATGTAAGGAGGGTAAAAGGGTTAGGAAGGATGGATGGATGGATGTATGACCACTAGACTAGTGTGTTGAAGGCCCCTTCTTTCGGTACTGCATCAGCTAGAGTGTTACTTCTCTCCTGATGTGCCTAGACGACACCTGAAGATTGAGACGGAGATCACTGATTTTTCTAGAAGGTACTCTAGTCTCCATGGGCAGGGAGAGGTCCTTTGATCCAAGTAATGACATTTCGAGATTCACCTTCTATTATCAAGCTCAGCCAGTCAATTCAGTAGTCAAAGAATCATAGTTTATCAAAAAGTAACGAGCTTGGGTTCAAACTGGTCAAAATCTCTCTTCTAGGACTGCTGTATACCTATAAAAGAAAAAAAAGCTACTTCAAAATAGATATACTTAATGTGGGAATAGAGAATTATGATAGTGGAAATGAGAGGCTAGAGAACTTCCGATTTAAAAGTCATCTGTGATACTTGTCATTCTGAATTCTTGTAATGCTTTTATATCTTTTAGCGTTTTGCACCTCTAGTCTTCTCATGCATGTTCAGGTCATCTTGGTTTAAGATCAGATGGTGGCTTTTAATTGTTTGTTCATATTTCTGGCACTTCTGGTGCTCCTCCTGCATTGTCTCAAATTCTACTCTTGCTTTGGCATGCAGGAACTTTTTGAGGGGTATTATTTCTGTCAGGCCCAGAGAGAGGATTTCTTTAAACGAGCGAAACCATACAAGGGGCACCCTACAGTTCTGAGGTAAAAAGGGTGTTCAAACAATGTTGTCAATTGGTCCACCAACAAAAACCAGGAAAGAAAAAGCAAACCATATACATGTTGTGCTGGAAGTGTTCAGTTCTGCAATGCTGATATCTAATTCTTTTATGTTTTGAATCATCTGGGCAGGATGCAGAATCTTGCAAAAGAGTTGGCTGTTGTTATTCCTGTGAGTTTCTTTGAGGAGGCAAATAATGCTCATTACAATTCTATTGCTATTATAGATGCGGATGGAACAGATTTAGGGCTCTATAGGAAGTCACATATTCCAGATGGACCAGGCAAGATCACTCATCCCTCCCAATAGCTTCATCCATAGCCCATCATGGTCTTGTTTATAAAATTTATTTTTATTGTGCAGGCTATCAAGAAAAATTCTACTTCAATCCGGGGGACACTGGCTTCAAGGTGTGATGCAGTTCTGGGTAGCATAAGCTGAATTCTGTATTCACATAGGTCTTCATTCTTCAATCAGCCACTTTAGTGTTATTAGTTATTTGTTAAAGATTTTTAATTCAGTGTCTGACATTTTGGAAACTCAGGTCTTTCAAACAAAGTTCGCAAAGATTGGAGTTGGTGAGTAGCTTGGTGAATTTTTGGTTGTAGTAATCATATAAATCTGGTATGCACGCGCACACACACATCATTGTTCAAAAACTCGATCTCTGTAGCCAACATACTCACAAACACAACCACCCACACATGCACATGCATCCTTGTTCAAAAACTTGATCTCGGTAGCCAATTCTCTCTTCTCTCTCTCTCTCTCTCTCTCTCTCTCTCTCTCTCTCTCTCTCACACACACACACACACACACAGGTTGTCTAGAAACCAAGTTTTTCTCTCAGCTCTAGCTGCAGAACTTGGTCACTGAGCTGGACCAGTTACTCGGGCGAGTCCGTGTTGACTCGCCCGAGCTCCCACTGAGCTAAAAACTGGTTAAGAAAATAAAAATCAAGGAAAAATCTTGAAAAACCTGTTAAATCAGGAAAAGACAAAGAAAAGGGTAAAAAATAGAAAATGTATGTCAAAGATGGAAGAAGTTTTCAAAAGGTTAAAAATAAATTTATTGTTTAAAGATTAGTTTCTCATAAAATGAGAAAATATAGAAAAACAGAAAAAATATGTACTGCCCTCTATTGATGAAGGGGGGGAGGGGGGAGGTTTGACTCAGGCAAGGCAACCAGCCGAGCCCAAGTTACTCAGGTGTGTCCAAGACAACTTCTCCGAATAGTTGAACATTTAGTAACACATACCCTGAACTATGCACTGCCCTTATTGATGAAACTAAGAATCTCTATGTATTTGCAGCCATCTGTTGGGATCAATGGTTCCCGGAGGCAGCAAGAGCGATGGTGCTACAGGGTGCTGAAATATTGTTTTACCCAACTGCTATTGGATCTGAACCTCAGGATGAAGGCCTTGATTCATGTGAACATTGGAAGCGAGTAATGCAAGGCCATGCTGGAGCCAATGTGGTGAGAGAAGTATTCCACTCAAGGATATAGGAAATCAATGGTATTTGGCTGTGTATGTGTATTTCATGTACGTATGCTTGCATGTATAGATGTTTGTATGTGTAAGTACATTTACATTAGATTAAGTCTCCTTAAAATGTGGCAGGTACCTCTCTTAGCTTCTAATCGGATAGGAAAGGAGGTTATCGAAACAGAGCATGGAAAGACTGAAATTACATTCTATGGCAATTCATTCATTGCAGGTATGTGACATGGATGGGAACAGTCTTATGTTTTTTGTTTTTTTCTTTTTCAGATAAGCATGTACTTTATCACATGTTGCGTACATATATACTTCACACATGTATGCGATACATACATACAAACAGTTTGTCATTCTTTATGTAGTCCTTACTATATATTTGAACAGGTCCAACAGGAGAAATAGTGGCTCAAGCTAATGCCAAAGATGAAGCCATTCTTGTGGCTGAGTTCAATCTTGATAAGATCAAGTCCAAGAGACATAGTTGGGGTGTGTTCAGGGACCGACGCCCTGACTTGTACAAGGTGTTGCTTACTCTAGATGGAAGCACTGGATAGAATAGGCATAGAGGGTCACAAGTTTCTCATTTTTGTTGAGGTATGCATGCATTATCTTTGTCTTTCTTTTCTCCTGCTGGTATTTTGGTGGGTGAGTTAGGTATCAAAGCTTGGACAATATTGTCGATATGTTTTGAAACTTGTAATCAAAGCTTTAAAACTCTTCTCGGGCTTAGGACTTGGGCCCTACGCGGCCGAGTTCGAGTGGACTCACCCGAGTTCTGCCTAGGGGGTCAAGGAACACACAAGGAACTAGGGAAAATTCCCCAAAAAATCCAAAAATTTATGATCGAAAGTTTTAAATAATCAAGCAAAATTAATATGAAAATAGGAAAATTACACAAAAAAGTGTGTACATGATGTATCTGAAATAGAAATTGTGAAATACAAACTCATAAAGTGCATGATGTCTATGAAATACATGCTCATCCCACATATATTACTCCAGTTCAACAAGATATAAGAATGACCATAGATGTAGAAGTGTCAGTGGAGATGAGGGTATTCTTGGTTCTCATTATCAGGGTAAGCGTCCGTGCCACCAAATAATTGTGAGATACAGGGAGCAGTCCTTATCCTAGCTATGCCTCCCTTCCAGTCTAGAATGTCAATTAAATTGTCCCCTAAGCCATAGTCATAAAGATTCATCCCTCTCTCATGCTCACCTCTACCTCAACCAAGGATCTCTCCCACACCATCTAGGCTATGCTCCTCAACTCCTTCGCTAGGTAGCTCGCTACGTTGTTGGCTACATTGCTGACACAGGTGTTCACTACGTCACCCACCAATTGAACTCTAGTGACAATGGCTATCGTGCTCTCTCTCTCTCTCCCTATCTCTCTCTCAAATCTCTCCCCCCCTCCTCCCCCCCACACACACTCACTCACACTGTAGCTGACAACCTTAGGCCTCCTTAGAGGTCCCATCATCTTCCTCCTCACATCCCTCCACCTATGCCTCCTGCACATCCTCTTGATTGCCCCCCACCAAAAGTTTGAGGTCATCAGACTCATTTTTAACCTCTTTTTCTCGGTGGCTCATGGTACTACTAGCTCCTCCAACTCAACCACCCATCCCTCTGTAGGGTTCTCATAGAATATTTAGTTGAGGTTGATTGGTTTATAACAACTAGCTGCCCTCCTTATCTGCCTCTTCCTAAAGTTAAGGTTGTAGTTGACATACATTTTCATGTGCAACCTCTCTTATCTTTAGCTTATTCCTCCTTGGAATATGGAACACACTCCAATTTCTCTCACACTGTAACGAAACAGGTTTGGCTTAGGGTCTTGATTTTAATTTTTGTAAGTGCAGATTTGATTTCTATATTACTCCCACCATTTCACTGACAAGAAATAAGAGTAATTAGTCAATTAAAGATTAGAAGTAAAACCACATGTACTAGTTCTGTTAGGAAATACTGACTCATGAAGTTTGTTAGCTAACTTGGCTCTAGTTCTCCTCGAGTTCTTCCAAACCATGTTACTGCCAAAATCCTTTTGTGCATCCATATACATAGAGAGCTAAAAAAGTAAATTCCACGTACTTAATTTACATAAAACAAAAAAGTAAATAACAATATTGTTTGGCAACTAAAACTTATAGATAAATGTTTACCTGTCTCATGGCATGAATTTGGGCATGCGCACATGCTCTAGTCTCTCAATACAGTACCTCGTCCCTTCTATGATCTCATATGTCAGCTTTGACCCAATTAATAATATTTCGGGTTAAAGAAAAGCATGCCTACAATGTTAATATAAAACACAAGCATGGCAACATAAATCACAAACTAACATTGAAACACAAAATGAAACTTTTTTTTTTTAATATGTTGACTGTATTGAACAGAAAGTGAGTACAGAATGTGAGAGGAGCGGGGGGGGCAGGATACCCACAGATGGGTTCCGCCCAAAAAATAAGCAACCACAAAGCCCTGTACAAAACCAAGGGTGTATAGGTTCCCTAAGGTGGCTTGTGACAAGGTTGCAGCTGCCTTTGCTAGGGAATCAGCCACACTATTTGCTTCTCTCCAAACATGATTCCATGAGATTTGTAGATTCCTTGTGAGTTGACAGATTTCTTCAAATATGTTGTCAAGCCTCCAAGGCCAGGGGGCAGTGCCTGAGGCCCAGGCTATAACACTGTAAGAGTCGCCTTCAACGGTTACATAATGCCCCCAGCTAGTGTCTAACTTCCTGAGGCCTTACCGGAGAGTAGAAGCCTCTGCAATTGTTGAATCAGAGACACCAGTGGGAATAGAAAAGGAGCAAAGGGTATTGCTGTTGTGGTCGTGGAACAAGCCACCTATGCCTGCATGGCCTAGGTTTCTGAGAGAACACCCATCGAAGTTAAGCTTGATGTGGCCCTCTTCGGGTGGTCTCCAACGGGAAGAGCGTGGTGGCCTCTGGGTTTCGAAGGAGCGAATGGGAGTCCAGCGGTGGAGAAAGTCAGAGTGGCAAAGGTTTTTGAACTATTTGTGGTGAGTGGCCCAGAAGATGACTGCTTCTCTGATCTTTTCTAGTAATGCATTCACCGGAGATGTCTGGCTTCGAAACATTCAGGTATTTCTCTCAGTCCAGATTGGCCTGCAAAAGCAGGGTGCCGGCCTTAGGCCAGGGGGTTGAGAAGGTAGACCTGATGAGATGAGGAACATCAGGTGGAGCCACCCACTGCTATGGGAATAACTGGATGTCAGCCCCTATAGACGAGGCTACCTTGCAATGGATGAAGAGGTGAGCATTGGTCTCCTCATCCTCAAAAAAAGTAGGGAGGGGGTTGAATGTCCTCTATTTTTACTTGGCAGGGTCCATAGGCTTCTTATGGACCCAAGTTTAATTGGGATTACAATTCTAGAGAGGGAGGTATACGTCTTTTTCCCAATATTGTTTATGGATCCTAAGGAATCAGGGTTTGAAACTTTGGATATTGGAAAATCCAAAAACTTTCCCTCAAAAACCAAGATTTTTTGGGCCAAATATCTCAATTTCCAAGCTTTGACTGAGCAAATTAGTATGGGGTTCATGTAGAGGGTTGAATCACGATCATATGGAACCAAATTTCAAGAAAATTGGATTAAAAATGAGGGAGAAATTAAGATATTCATGGATTATGTAGGTTTAAAAAAGGTATTTTTTCACTTTAGATGGAAAATTTTCAAGCCAAATCTATCAATTTTCCAATAAATTAGTTTGGGGAACTTGGAGAGGGTTTAATCACATTCAACTATAACCAAATTTCAACATATATGGATTGAGGAAGAACTTGAAAGATTGGCGGATCTGGTAGGGTTTGACAAAAAAGAAAGTTGTGTTTTCTCCTAAAACCAAGAAAGTTCAGGCCAAATCTATAGCTTTGATCCAACAGATTAGTTTGGGGATCCTATAGAGGGTTGAATCAAGTTCAACTCGAACCAAATTTCAAGGAATTTGGTTCAAAACGAACCAGAAATCAAAAGATTAATGGATTTAGTAGGTTTTAAAAAGGAACTTTCTTTTCCCAAAAACCGAGAAATTTCGGGCCATATCTATCAATTCCTTGGCTGGGATCAGCATTTTGGAAAATAAAAAATAAAAATCTAGGCTTTGATCCAACAAATTAGGTTGGTGATCTTGTAGAGGGTTGAATCATGTTAGAACCACGGTTCAAGGAATTTGAATAAAAAATGAGGTAGACAAGAAAGGATTGGCTGCATAGATAAAAAAAAAATTACTTTTCCATTAAAAAAGAGGAAAAAATGCGAATGACAACTCATTGATTCAATTGAGCAAAGCTTGATGGATTGGATTAAGAATAGGGCATTATGTAGCCCATAAAATATTTATTTTCATCAATTATGCATCAAGACAAGCAAATTTTACAGCATTATGCCGTAAAAGTTGCTCTGTAAAACTACAAAGCAAAATAATTAGGGGAATTGATTCTACTAGGACTGATTCCTCCAAATGGCATCACTAAGCCGAATTCTCAAGTACTCGGCCAGGTCACACAATACTCTACCAAGTTTATACATCACCCATCCGAGTACCGTAAGGTTTGCACACAAACCATACTCAGCTCAGCACCTAGCCGAGATTGAGTAACTCGACCTGGTCTTTGAACATAGCTAGCAATATCTTCAACTAAAAAGAAACGAAGTGATGGCATATTCAGTTTGTTTGAAAAAATTTCTCCTGACTGAAAAGCTTTTAGTGTTCACGATTTTCAATCAAAGTTCTCTCTCTGTGTGATGCTATGATTCTCTCTAATGGATTATTGGGGGCGTTAGTTTACATGATTTAGTTTGTTTGGGGGCGTTAGTTTGCTTTATGTCTTCAATTTGAAATACTCTTTAAGATTTTACTGGTTCCAGTAAGGATTTAGCTTTATTCAAGCAAAAGGATTTCTGGAGAGATTAACATCCTCAATATTGATGGACACATTGTCGGACACATTGTTGAAAGCAGTGTTTAAAAAAACGCCGAGTCAAACCGGACTCGCCCGATTCGACTCGGGAATCGTCATGGACAGATCTAATCGGCGAAAAAAACGGGATCGTCCGGTTCTTGAGAGAACCAAACGATTCTGTACAGTGACTTCGCCGATTCAATGTACGGAATCGGCGAGTCCGTACAGTGAATCTGCGAGTTCCGTACGGAACTTATTATTATTATTATTATTTTTTTTTATTTTTTTTTTTTTTTTTTTTTTTTTTTTTTTTTTTTTTATTTTTTTTTTTTTTGTTTTAATTCCTATTGTATTAGTATTTTTTTGTTAATTACTTGTATTCGTATTTTTAGTTAATACCTATGTATC